>PVKB01006969.1:0-46963 GCA_004027205.1 Ctenodactylus gundi | reverse complement strand
GCACCAGGCAGGGCTTTCTCCCCTTGGCTATTTAGGGAGTGAGCAAGTGGCCCCAGGGGTAGCAGTCCATCTCCGCTCACCCAGTCTTGAAGAAGAAGCCCCATTTCTAGCAAGAGGCTTATCAGGCCCAGCAAGAACTGTCCCATCAGGTGACCTGTCCTACCTGCCTGGCACCACACTCCAGCAATCAGCTTCAAAGAAAGCAGCATAGAAAACAAAAAAAGAACTAAAGGGCTTGGGAAGACCGACTTCCTCTGGATTCTACAGTAAGGAAGACCCCGTCACCTCCGTGTGCTGAGGTTGCCCAGGCCCTGCTGCCTGGCTTTACGGGGGATCAGGAGTCATACGTGTCCCAAGTTTCAGCACACAGACTCCCAGCATTTCCAGGGGAATCTATCAGACCATACCAAAATCAGGGTAACAGGAAGGACACCCTCCTCCCTGTCTCTTCATAAAGGACAACCTGGCTCCTGAGGACAGTGGTCCTCCACATGCAGCTGGGCTGACGTGGCAAAGCCTCCAGCTCCGTCTGGGCAAGGATGCACTCAGAGCTGCTGCAGCGCAGGAACAGTGTTACCTGCCCAGTCGCTCCTGTGTCAGAGCTCTGAGTCCCACCAAGGGCCCAACTCCTGGTCTGTCTTCACACAGTGGCAGTCCCAGCCTCAGCAGTGGTCGGGGCTACTTGCCCTCTAGGAGAGAGGGGCAGGTGCATAGTTTTGAGGGGCAAGTCACAGAAAGTCTGTGAATGAAGCCACACGTCTCACCAGGGCCAAATACGCCAGATATCAGGAGGTCGTTCAAGTTATTCTCTGGAGCCAAAATCACTGAGCAAGGCCTGGAGCCAACAGAAGGTGGGCTTTGGGTCTCTGGTGACTTCATGAACTGATTCTGCTGCTGCAATTATGATCTTTCTGGGGTTGCAATTTTTTGTGTCTCCGCTGAGGAGAGGAGAGGGAGGAAGAGAAGGAAACAGGACACAGCAGCTCTTCATCTCTTTACAACAGAATCCTGTACACCAAAAAGGTTTCCAAAACCCAAGTGACAGCAGGCAGAACAAAAATGTGTGGAACAACATAATGGAGAGGACAAAGGCTGTGGCGGGGAAACTTCGCCGTATGGAGGGGCCCGCCGGCTTCAGGGGCCACTTACCAAGATGTATTTAGAGAGATAAAAGTGAGTTTCCACAAATACCATTTGGTTCATCCCTTTGTTTTTATAATTTAAAAACACAGGTGAAACTGTACTCTGACAGTTTCTTTCTTCCCACCTCTTCCTCATGATGAGTAGGGACCTGCTGAGTTGGCATAGACAGGATTTCAGGGTGCCACCCTGAGCAAGACCTCTACACCAGGGCCTGAGGTCACACAGAAGGGTGTTTCTAGCAGTGGCAACATGGGGGTGGGGGGGCAGGTCCTCGCCTACTGGTTGTGAGTTCCAAAGCTCTGATGGAGAAGAAAGACTCCTTGAAGTGTTACCGACCCCACTGACTCCAGGGCTCAGGATTAAGTAGGAAGCCAAACACCAGCGGTGAGGGTGGCACATCACCAGTCCAGAGGCCCTGCTTTGGACACAGACGAGCCCAGGATTAGGCAATCAGGAGCCAGAACATGATCACAAGGGCCACAAACAAGAAGAGGCGTGACAGGAACTGTTCATCTGCATACTGGGGTGTCCCAGGGACAGCTGGAATGACAGGAAGGGGAAGAGAGGCTGTCAGAAGGCTGCAGCCGTACAAAGGAGCTGAGAGCATCGATCTTCATTTCTTTTTCCCTACATGCTGCTGGGATCGAACAGGAGCTTCACACTGAGCTACATCCTCAGCCCTGTGTCTTCTCTCAGTAGCATGCATTTGCTAATAAATGACACATAATAACAACAACCATCAGCTTATTTAGCCTTTACATATACCATCTTGATCATTCTTACTTCCCTTTCCCGTTCCCACCCCCTCATCCTCACACCCCCTTTCCTTCTCCACAAAGTCTATCTTCTGACTTCTGCCTGTTTTTTATTTCTGATTTTGAAACTAGGGTCTCACTCAGTCATGAAGATGCATAGGGAGGGCTGGAAGTTGTGATTCTCCTGCCTTAGCCTTCCAGTCTTCCTTCCTGTCTTCCTGTCTTCCTGTCTTCCTTCCTTCCTTCCTTCCTTTTTCGAGACAGAGCTTTGCTCTATAGTTCAGGCTGGTTCTGAACTCACTATGCTATGGAGCCCATACTGGCCTAGAATTCACATGAGTCCTATGGCCTCAGCCTCCCAGATGCTAAGATTAAAGGCATGTGCCACCACACCCAATTAGATTGTGGTGCTGAGGGATTGAACCCAGGGCTCACACTTCCTAGGCAAGCACTCTAATCACTGAGCTATACCCCTCAGCCCCAGTTTTCATTTCTTTACAATACAATCCTACACACTCAAAAGATTTCCAAGCTCCAAATAATAGGAAGTACAACAAAAAATATGTGGTGGTGCAGGCCTGTAATACCAGCACTCTGCAGAAAGGATGCAAGTTTTCAGCTCAACAATTTTGTAACCTTAGCAATACCCTGTTTCAAAATCAAAACTAAATAACTGGCTAGAGATATAGCTCAGTGCAGAGGCCCTGAGCTGGACACTCAGTATATAACAAAAAGGAGAGAAAAAAGAAAAAAAAAGGTAAAACACTGTAACAACAACAATAGAATGAGATCTCCTAGTTTATCCTAAAAGGGCTTTGGCTGGCACAAGCAAAGAAATAATTGATTAGTACTAAACACCTACTGAATAGTAAAAGAAACGCTACTGTTTGTCCCATGACTTCTCTGTTCTGTGTTTGGAATATATTATTATCTGGTTGGTATTCTTATTTATTTATTTATCCAGCATCTCACTCTGTAGTCCAAGCTGGGCCCAGGCTGGCCTCAAAACTCTTGACAATCCTCTGTCTCAGACTCCTGGGTGCTAGAATTATAGGCAAGTACCATCATGCCCAGCTTTTATTCTAATTTTGAGTAAGCAGGAGCTAAGTAAGCAGCAGTGTGTGATTTGCTGTGGTGCTTAGGCTCTCAAGACAGTGGCAGAAATGCAGAGGCTCTCCTGCCTCTCCATACGCTCCCCAAAAGGCCCTGTGCCTTTCTTTTTTAAGACAGAATCAGCACCCAGACACGGCACAGTAAGGTACAGATAGAACGAGGGGGAGAACCTAACCTAAGTCTTTCCTCTCCTTCCTGTATTTCATTTTTCTGCACAGCAGAAAAGCTACCACTCAAAGTAACCTGTCCTAGCCAGGCCCCATGGTGCAGGCTTATAATCCCAGCACTATGGGAGGCTGAGGTAGAAGGACTGCAAGTTCAAGCTCAGCTTGGGCCATTTAGTACCTTTGTGAGACCACCCTGTCTCAAAATCAAAACCAAAACCAAAAAAATGGCCTGGAGATGTAGCTCAGAGTGAAGACCCTAGGCTCGATCCCCAGTACCACAAAACAAACAAGCCCTCCCCACCCTCCACTCCCCCACCCCCCACAATAACCTCCCTATCCTGGCTAGGGGGAAAGAGAATAAGATAATTCACATCCAGAATAGGCAAACTATACAAAATATGACAAAGGAAAACTGATTTTTTTTTCTTTTGGCACTGGAGATCCAACCCGGGCCTTCACACTGAACTACACTCCTAGCCCATTTCAAAATTAGTTTTGATTTTGAGACAGGGTCTTGATAAGTCAGTAAGTTGCTCAAGCTGGGCTAAAACTTGCAAATTTCCTGCATCAGCCTTCCACGGTGCCTATACCACCAGACCTAGCTAAATTATAGTTGTTATTAAGGAAATAAAGGAGGACTGAGTCCAGCCTGGCTGGAGAATTAACTGACAGAATCCTGAGTAAGCCTTAGACAAGGCTAGGACGCAAGCTATCAGGCAGGTTGCTGCTGCCTCTGCAAAGATCTGTCCTTCCGTCAGCATGGAGCATATCCTGCCTTTTAGGATCTCTCTTCTTCTTCTTTTAGTTCTGAGACAGGGTCTCGCTCTGTAGCCCAGGCTGGCCTCAAACACATGGCAATCCTCCTCCTCAGACTCCCAAGTACTGGAGTGCTGGGATTACAGGCGTGTGCCACCATGCCTGGCTTGAGGTTTCCTGTCTAATAAAGCAAATGAACAGAGGTGACACTTTCCAGGTAGATAAGGAGAGAGAGGGTACTCCCAGTGTCTCTTGGTCCTGCACCAGTCCCAGCTGGGTGTTCTAATGAGTTCATGTAAGAAGGCGGTCAAAGACTTATTGATTGCCGACTTTATGCCAAGGACCAGGGTAGGGCACAGAACAACTGGCATGACCTCTAAGCGGGTTATCACCTCCACAGCATAAGCTTCTGACCAGACCCATGCACTGGTCACTTCTGTACTCCACACTGATTCCAGTGCACATGAGGCTCCAGTGAATGCAAGCAGAGTTCAAGTGACTAGGGCATCTGTACCGGAGCACACAAGGCTCCATAATATGAACCTGGTTTGTACGGCAGAGTTGTATGAGTCCAGCACACACACCTCATTGCCCTGCTCTACTCCCAATCCACTTGGCACTATCAAGCAGCTGGAGGGAGAAACACAGCAGCAGGTGACATGCATCGACGTGGTTCCCAAATGGGTAAGGCCTGGCACCAGCACCACGTTGTGTCCTGAAGGAAGCCCGGCAGACGCCAGCAATGGAAAGACTCTGACTTCTTGTGGGCAATTTTACTCCCTCTGCCCCAAAATGGTCAAAGTGGCAGTGAGGAGAGGGACGAGTGCAGGAGTAGGCTTCCCTCAGCCAGTAGCATCTACAGTCTTTCATTTCACAAATGTGGAATATGTCTTTGTAAGCTACTCAACATGTTCTGATCTGTAAAACAGCAAAATATCCATGTGTCCGTAGCGTCACTGTGATGATTCTCGCAGTTTAGAATGCAAAGTACCCTGCATGTGCCTAACACTTGATAAGTGCTCATATCGCTGCTTAAGTACCAGCAATGTTAAAAGAGTTTAAGACACTATGAAAAGGCAAATCCGTGTAGTAGTTAATATCTGTAACATACTGCTGAATTCCAAGGAGCTTTCAAGCTGGGTTACTGAAATATTTTCTTGGTTTCTCAAAGAAATTGGGCTTACCTGGAGGGGGCCGTCCATCATTTATGTTAAATGCAGTGGCAAATATACCAAAGGGAAACGCCCCAATTCCAAAAGACATCTGGAAGCCACCATCTCCAAATCCAAATCCTTGAAACCCCTGTGCGTAAGAAATGTGAGAGGAGAAAAAAAAAATTTAGTTCCTACCACACTTGTCAAACTTGACTCTCTCTGTATGCGCAAGCCGTCCTGGTGATTGAACTGGTGTATGCTACACCAATACTCCACTGCTTCCTTATTTTACGACAGGGTGTTGCTAAGTTCTCCAAGCTTGCTTCAATTTTGAAAACCTACTCCCTTAACCTCCTCAGTAGCGGGAATTACAGGCACATGTCAACACACCCAGTCTAACATAACACATCTTAATCATATTACCTGTGGCATCCACTTCTCCATCCTACATTTTGACAACTTTTTCCAAAGGGTAGGTCAGTTTTTCCTCTCTTCTAGACCTCACAGCAGGTCTCTTTCCTTCCACCTTCATTTCAAGCTACTGAGCTATGAATGGGCCAAAAAGGGCCACCTCTGACCAAGTGAAACGCTAAAACTCAGACTAAACTAATACTAAAACTCACTGAAACTCAGACTTCTTAGGGCCTCAGGTTCTTTTCCCACATTAGCTAGTAAGATTTTCTATACAACACACAACTGACAAACACCCCCATGGCCAAGGGTGTAATATAAATAAATAACACATTATGTGTAATAGCAAAAAAGCTAGAACTCTAACTGGCCAAAAACCAAAGTTACAATCATAGTTTTAAGTCTTAAAATTCTTTCCAAAACCATTACACTTACTTATAGCTGCAAAAATAATAAAAACTTTTTTTTTGAGACAGGGTCTTGCTCTGTAGTTCAAGGTCATACTGAGCCCAGACTGGCCTTGGACTTAGAGCAATCCTCCTGTCTCAGCCTCCTTAGTGCTAGGACTGCAGGCATGCACCACCATGCCCATCTTATGTGGAATCAAATCAGTTTCTTAGCACTTGCTGGGCAAGTGCTTTAATCGCTGAGGTATTCCTTCAGTCCCAATAAAAAATCTTGTGACCAAGATACCAGACAAAATTGTTTGAACACAATGGTCACAAGCACATAACTACATGCAAGTATTATTCAAGATTTGGACATTTTCTCAATAGTTTTTTTCCACTACTCTTACACAGAAACACACACACGCACGCACGCATGCATGCACGCACATTCTCTCCCTCTCCCCCTCCCCCCCCAAGACAGGCTCTCAATAAGTCACTAAGTTGCTCATGTTTGTCTGGAATTTGCCATCTTCCTACCTCTCAGCTTCCCAGAGCACTGGAAGCTTATGTCACTGGGCCCGGTGGAATTTAAAACACGGGAGCTAGAGAAATAGCATAGCAGGAAAAGACTGCTTTCCCTGTAAGGGCAAGGATCTGAGTTCAACTCCCCTGCACCACAGAAGCCAGGAGTGGTGGCACATGCCTGTAATCTCTGCACTCACACTCAGGAGGCTGAGATAGGAGGATTGCTGTGAGCTCAAGGCCAACCTGGGCTATATAGTGAGTTCAGAACCAGCCTAGATGGCAGGGTGAGACTCTGTCTCAAAAAAATAATTATAAACACTGAAATTTTTTCTGATTATAAAAGTAACTTATGCTTGGGGCTGGAGGAATGGGACAGTGGTTAAAGCACTTGCCTCTCAAGCACAAGACCCCAAAGCTTAATTCCCCAGCACTATGTAAAGCTAGGCAAAGTGGGGCATGCCTGTAATCCCAGTACTCAGGAGGCTAAGACAGGAGGACTGCTGTGAGTCCAAGGCCAGCCTGGGCTCCATAGTGAGTTCAGGACCATCCTAGGCTACAGAGTGAAACCTTGTCTCAAAACAAAACAAAACAAAAACCACCCACAAAAGTAATATATGCTTGTTATAAGAAATTCACATGTTGGGTTGGGGGTATAGTGCAGTGGTTTTCACTTGCCTAGCATGCACAAATTCCTGGGTTCAAATCCCAAGCACTACATAAAGATTAGCTGGGCATGCTCGTACATGCTTAGGCAGGAGGACTGCTGAGTTCGAGGGCAGCCTGGCGTAGAGTTAGATCATGTCTCAAACAAAAGATATTCACATGTTATAGGAATAACTGAGAAAGAAAGTCATAGGCTTCTCTACTCTCCCCCAATCTCACTGCTACTCCTCACACATCCCCACATAAACACTGTCAGAAGTCTGGTGTATCATCCTCAGTTTTTCTTTCCTGCACATATTGACCACACCATCTTTCACATGAAAAGATTCAGTAAGAACAATATTGTGAATAAGTAACTCACTAATTGCAAATTTGCATGTTACAAATAACCAAATTCAGGCTTAGAAAAGAAAAATAATTTGATGAATGGGCAGTTTTCAACCTAAAACTTGTAATCTTAGCACTCTGGAAGGCTGAGGCAGTAGGATCAAAAGTTTGAGCCTAGCCTGGGCAACCTGGTGAGACTCCCTCAAAACAAAAAATTCTGAAAAAGGTCCAGCACAAAGCTAGCTCTGAGTTCAGTCTCCATATATCACTAAGTAAAGGAAGCAAAGACCCAACTCCCAGTACCACAAAAAAACCCTAAATCTGATATGAAAACCCAGTCTCTTTTATCTTGTTTGATCTTTGTTTTTTGAGACAGTCTCTTTTCACAATCTTCCTGCCTCACCCTCAAGAGGCAGGGGAGCAGACATGCACCACCAGGGTCTTTAATTACTAAGCACATTTTACAATTATTTTTTATCTTTTCTTGCATCCTTGGTAAAATCTTTAGAGCAAATTGCAAAAAAAAAAAAAAAAAAAAAAGGATGTCAAAATAGTGAGCTACTGTTTTCTACATACAGCTGATATTTGTGAATCCTTTCTAAGTCTCAAAAGTGGCCACTCCCTGTCCCACACTAAGCAGCCTAGAATCTGGCTCCAAATTTCTTGCTGGGAGCACAGCCAATGGTACCTAAGAGATGATTTAGTAAGAAAGCAAGCCTACAGGGAAGAAAAATAACCAGTCCCCATTTCCTCAGCGGAGAAATGCTTCCTACCCAGATCTAGTGTGGTTGAGCTGAAGGACTCTTGAGACTGAAGCTGCCTTACTGGAGAAGGTGTAACTGTTTCATCAGGAATAAGAGCTTCAGCTCGGGCCCAATGGCTCAGGCCTGTAATCCCAGCATTCTGAAAGGCTGAGGATGAAGAATTCCAAGTTCAAGCCCTGACCGGGCAACTCACCAACTTGACATCAAAACTGGATATCATCTTGAAAACAAAACTGAAAAATGGGCTGGGGATGTAGTTCAGTGCAAATGCCCTGAGCTCGGTCCCAAGTACCACACACACCACACAATCATACGTCCCTGCTTCCTCTCTAGTAACATAGATACGATTCCACAAATCCTCACATTTGGTGGGTTTATATTTCCAGGGCACAGTATACCAAAAAAAAAGCATCACTAGTGGCTGCAGGAGCTCATGAACACTAGACGTGTGTCCCACAGTCACTAAGGCCAGCGCCTCTGTCTGTTAGTTGCTACTGCTCCACAAGAAACCAGCGCAGGTTGTTGCCTGGTGGTGAAGAGCACAGACTTCGACACCAGTCGCATGTGGGTCTCAGCACAGCACCCTCTGTGGCCATATACAGGTTATTCCACTCTCTGGGCCTCAGTGTTCTCTTCTGTTAAGTGAGCTGATAGGAGGCTTAGGTAAGATCATGCATATTAAGCTCTTGAAATTCACATATTCACATTCACATATAATAACCACTCACAAGTGTTCAATGCTAACATTATGGGCAATTTATTTGGAGAAGAGACCCTCAATTTCTATTCAGATCCTTGATTGATAATATATATATTTTTTGAGACAGGGTCTCACTCTGTAGCCCAGGCTGTTCTTGAACTCACTATATAGCCCAGGCTAGCCTGGGACTCAGGGAAATCCTCTTGCCTTCGCCTCCCAAATGCTGGGATTACAGGTGTGCAGCATCACTCCCAGCTTATGTGATTCTGGGGAATCGAACTCAGGGCCTTGTGCTTGCTGACAAGTGCTTTAACCCCTGTGCCATTACTCCCGCCCTTTTTCCCCTCTTTTCAGCACTGAACACAGAGCCCGGGACCTCACACCAAGCTGCACCCCAGCCCTTTTTATTTTGGATTTTGAGACGATCTCACTAAGTCAATAAGCTGCCCACATAAGGCTCAAATTTGTGATCCTCCTGCCTCAGCCTCCCAGAGCACTGTGTTAATAGGCGTGTACCCATAGGCCTGGTCCTGACTCCATAAACTCACCCCAGGAAACTATAAGGACATTTTAATTCAATCAAGAAAGAAACATGTGAAAACCATCGCTGTGGCATTACTTAAACAGCAAAATCTGGAAGGAACTAAAATATCTTTCAATGAGGCAAACTTAATTATAGTGCATCAAATTTCAGTGAAATAAATAGCAGCCTTTAGGAATAATAAAAGGGGGTTGGGGCATAGTTCAGTGGTTAGAAGTGTTTGCCTAACATACAAAAGGCCCGGGGTTCCGCTCCCCAATACCATAGAGAAGTTAGCTGATAAACTGAACATGGCGGTGCACGCCTGTAATTCCAGTACTTGGGAAGCTGAGGTAGGAAGACTGCCGTGAGTCCAAGGCCAGTCTGGGCTATACCAATGAATTCAGGACTACCCTGGGCTAGAGCAAGACCCTGTCTCAAAAAAAAAAAAAAAAAAAAAAAAAAAAAAAAAAAAAAAAAAAAAAAAAAAAAAAAAAAAAAAAAAAAAAAAAAAAAAAAAAAAAAAAAAAAAAAAAAAAAAAAAAAAAAAAAAAAAAAAAAAAGGCGGGTGTGGTGGTGCACACTTCCAACCCCAGAAATAAGGAGGCCGAAGCAGGAGGATTTCTGGGAGCCAAAGGCCTATGAAGTAAGTTCAGGAACATCCTAGACTACTGTACAGTGAAACCCTATCTCAAAACCAAACAAAAATTTTTCAGAAATGAAAGCAAAAAGATGGAGGTAGTCACATAAAAACACAAATATAGTCAAGCATTGTGGCACAGGCCTGTGATGCCCGTAATCTGGGGGAATGAATCAAAGGGATCATAAACTTAAGTCCAGTTGATAAGCTTAGCTAATTAATGAGATCCTGTCTCTATGAAAACGGAAAGTAAAAAGGGCTGAGGATGTAAGAGGGTGCGAAGGCGCTAGGCTTGTGCTCCAGCACTATCAAAACACCCCAAAGAAACAAAAGCAGCAGCGGCATGCTGCTGCCTGTGAAAAGAACAAAGAGAAACGAGCATGTGCTTGGTTTTGGAATTCCCACAATTCAGGCAAACATTCTGATTTTAAAATTTCTTTAACAAGATCAAGAAATTCACATATTACAGGAATGAAGTAAAAAAGAAAACCAGAGGCCAAGGAACTGAACTCAGGGCTTTCACATGGAACTGTATCTCTAACCCTTTTAAAAATATGAGACAAGATCTTGTTAAGTAGTTAAGTTGTCAAACCTGGGCCTGAACTTGAGATCCTTCTGTCTAAAGCTCCCAAAAATAAGACAGGTATGAGATACCACACAGTTACCATTTTGTGTTTTTTTGACAGTTGCCTTGGCTCAAGCTGGCCTCTAATTTGTAATCCTTCTGCTTTAGCTCCCAAACTGCAGGGATGACAGGTGTGTGGCACTAGGCTGAGCTAAGAAAAATATTTTTTAAAGATTAATGTGGGGCAACCCACTTGAGATCCCCTCACAGATAGCATGAGCCTTTGTTTCTGTAATAAAGACCTATTGTACACCTTGACAAAAAGAAAAGTTAATGTCACATTTAAATGTACAATTGTTTTTGAGCCAGTGATTTTAAGAATTTATCATAACAGGGGCTGGAGGAATAGCACAGCGGTTAAAGTACTTGCCTAGCAAGTGCAAGGCCCTGGGCTCGATTCCTCAGCACCACATAAAGCTGGATGTGGTGCCGCATGCCTGTTATCCCAGCACTCAGGAGGCTGAGGCAGGAGGATTGCCAAGCTCACGGCTAGCCTGGGAGTTCAGGACCAGCTTTGGCTACAGAGCGAGACCCTGTCTCAAGAAAACAAAAATTACCCTAATAAAATAATGGTAAAACAGGTCAAAAGTTCTAGGTTCATCACAGTATTTATAAAATACAAAAGGAGGAAGCAGCTCAATGTTTAACAAAGAATGAAGTAAGTTACATTAAATCCATACAACTGAGCACTAAGTAGCCATTAAATAAAAATATTATGACAATACATCTTCAGTAAAATCTCAAACTGTAGTATCAAAAGCACATTTCAAGGGATGGGGCACAGCTTAGCAGTTACAGCACTGGGTGTGACTCTCCGGCACCACATCAACTGGGCATGGTGGCGTAGCCTGTAATCCTAGCACTCAGGAGGTTGAGGCAGGAGAAACTGCTTAGAGTGCATGCATCTGTGCATGTGTGTGTACATGCATGTGTATGTTACTGGAGATCAAGCCTAGATCCTTCACAGTGAACTCTATCCTCAGCCTATTTTTAATTTTGAAAACTAAAACTGAAAAGTCAGCCTGGACTGCAAAGTGAGTTCAGGACTAGCCTGGATTACAGAGTGAGACGCCTTAATAATCAATCAACCAACCAACCAATCCATTTTTATAAAGCTAACTCCACAAAGTAAGGATCTTTGCTTTATTCACTGGTAAATCACTACTTCCTAGAATAATTCACAACACATAGAAGGACCTTACTATTAAAAGAATTAAAAGAGTTACACAACAGAAACCATATACTAAAAAAAAAAAAAAAATACAAACACATATGAAATTTGTGAGTTTATGTAAGTACAAAAAAATCAACAGTGAGACTTCTAAAGCCATGGGTTCATTTCTAAAAGCTCTTCCTAACAATGTTCCTTACCCCTCTATTCTCCGGCTCAGGTCTCTGGCCTTGAGGACGAGGAGGAGTCTTCTCTCTGAAAGAAATGGTATAAAGTGAGCCTATTGCAAAATGTCTTAAGTTGTTCCTTTGAGATCTGGGAACTCTTTAGTAAGTGGGTGAGGGACCCTGTTCTTGCCCAGCACAAAACCTTATGCTGAATTAAATACTAACTGCATTCTACCAGGTACTGTTTTCTATATTTAAAAAAAAAAAAAAAACTAGGAAGAAAATCAACTTACAGCCAATAGCTTCCCCTAGGCCTGTATAATATCGAGGCTCATCGATGTCAGAAATGCTAAATCCAAACTGAAACAGAAGATGGCTAAAAGGGCTGAAACCCAGGGCCTCCCTCTGATCTTCCCTTACTGACTTTGGCTCTACCTTTCACTACTCTTGAGCAAGTACTCCAAGCTACACAAGGTGTGTGTGCATCTGTGCAAGTGTGGGTGAGTATATTTGTGTGTGTATATGTGTTACTGGAGATCAAGCCTAGAGCCTTCATATTGAGCTATATCCCCAGCATATTTTTAATTTACCATTAAGTTGCCCAGGTTGGGCTCGAATTCACAATCTCCTGCCTCAGTCTCCCAGAATGCTGGCATTATAATGCACCATTCGGCTCAGTCTCTAAGCTACTCTTTTTGCCTCTGGGTCTCAGTCCCTCTGACCATTCATCTCATAAACGCTCTGTCTGAGAGCTTACTAAATACCAGGCACTAGGCAGGATGTTACCATTAATAAGACAGATGACAGGGCTGGAAGAATAATAGGGCAGTTAGAGCGCTTGCCTATCAAGTGCAAAGTCCCGAGTAGATTCTCAGTACTACATAAGCTGGACATGGTGGTGCTCGCCTGTAATCCCAATACCCTGGGAGGCTGAGGCAGAAAGATTGCCATTGAGTTTGAGTCAGGATGAGCCTGAATTACAGAGCAAGCCCCCATCTCATGACCAAAACAAACAAATAAAAAGACTGATGAATGAGACTCTTGAGATAATGACAGTTTCAAAGTAGAATATATCCAATTACAATGCAGTATGGATATGACTCTTGGAGTGTGGTGGGAACACAGATGCGAACAACGTACAGTGGGGGAAGAAAGACTACTTCAAGGAGAAAGTGACTTTAGGGCTGTTCATAGAAGCTGAGAGAACAAAGTGGGCAGTAGAGGGTGGTTTCAACAGGACTAGGGAGGGCAGAAAAGGCACAGCAGAGAGCAAATACACAGGCTGATGCACTGTAAAAGAGCAAGGTCACTTAGGAAAGGCCATTATGTCTTGTGTAGAGGGCATGTTGGGGTGCCAGACCATGTGTAATGCTGGACCCATCTTCATTTCCAGACATTCCGAACTCCACAGTTCCCTACTGGCCCCCTACATTTTATACATTATTGTGACAGCAATCCCACTCCTTCAGACCCTTCTATACAGTCTGCACTGCCATAGTACTTCGCATATTAGCAATTATCACACTACCTGTTAGATGACACACACTGGGTATCTGTTACAGCCCACCAAGTGGCAATGTGGGATTCCCTCCTGTATCATTCCCAGCTGACTACCATTTGGGTAAGACTGCCTCAGAACAGAGCAATCAACAAAAGTCAAGTAAGGGGCGGGGTCAGCAGTGATGAAAGGAAAGTGCATTCACATTCAACAGGAGAAGTGAATACCAGGTGTACCTCATGTCCTCACCTGGGGTCCTGCTGCCCAGTGCTGCCCCTGCCATAGAGAGGGATGACTTTGTCTCGACTGATGCCGGCTTTGCAAACTGGACACACTTGTCTGTTTGGCCTGGTCTCCAACCACTACAGGAAGGAAAGAAAAAATGTTTAAGTGGCACAAGATCCATCACAGAACCATCAGAAAGGCAGCAGGAGTACATAGGCCAGATCTCTCATGGTGGGAAGCACCTTGAGGAAGCAAGTCTACTTCCTTCCCCTAGAACTCAATAAATATTTACGAGTGATGAAGCAGAAACTTAAGTACTGTCATAATTAAAGAGCTTCTTCAGTGGCGAGGACTTATAATCTAGGAGGCTGACATACGAGAATCGGGAGTTCAAGCCCAGCTGGGCAACTTAGTGACTCAGCGTGACCCTGTATTGAAATCAAAAATGGACTGGAGATGCATGTAGTTCACTGAGAAGGTCCTCGGTTCAATCTCCAGTACCATACATGTGTGGGCATGGGGGTACACGCACGCACACACACGCACAGGCTTCTTTATGCTTTGTTTTTCTTTAGGGACGACTAGCAACACAGTAGAAAGGAGCACAATAGGGCTGCAAGAAGAGGCTACAGAAGGGCTGACACATACAGCCTCAGGTTAGGCTGCTCCTAAGTATAACAAACTTTAAATCTCAACCTTTGTCAGCCATAGCAAGGCACACCCACAATGCAAGCACTCTGGGAGTCTGAGGAGGATCACAAATTCAAGCCCAGCAACTTAGAGACTTATCGAAATCTGTCTCAAAACAAAAACAAGGGTTAGGAATGTAAGACCCTTTCTCATATGAAAATGAGTTGAAAACATAACTCAGTGTGAATGCCTTGTATTTAATCCCCAGTATTGTAAGAAAAAAAATAATCTTTTAAAACATTTCTTGAGGAGCTGGAGGAACAGCACAGCAGTGAGAGCACCTGTCTTGCAAGTGCAAAGCCCTGAGTTTGATTTTCCAATATTACACAAGCCAGGTGTGGTGATGAATGCCTGTAATCCCAGCAATTGGGAGGTGGAGGCAGGAGGATTGCAGGAGTTCGAGGACAGCCTGGGATACAAAGTGAGCTCAGGACCAGCCTGGACTACAGTGAGCAATCCTGTCCCAAAAATATATATATATAAATATATATAAATCAAACATTTCCTTAACAACTGTGTATCTCAGACATCAGCACCTGGACATAAACCAATTATTTCCTTGAGGTTTATTTACTATGTGCTAAGGGAAAGATTGTAATCATTATCTAAATTTGATCAACGTTTTGATCTCCCATTGATTTTTGCATTTAATCACTTCTTTCAGTATTAAAAATACCAGAACCTTGTTTTTTATAAATTGGTTACATTAAAAACATTTTGTATCATTTTCTTTTTCTTTTTGAGATACGGTCTAGGTTGGTTCTGAGCTTTCTATGTAGCCCAGACTGGCCTCAAACTGAATGCAATCCTCCTCAAACTCAAGGCAATCTTGTCACCACAACCAGCTTATGTGGTGCTGGGGAATCAAACTCTTGTACTTGGGGCTTGCTAGGAGAGTGCTTTAACTGTTGAGCTATTCCTACAGTCTCTTTCTTGTTTTCTTGAGACAGCATCTTACTATTATGTAGTCCAGACTAGCCTTGAACTTCCTATGTAGTCTATGCTGGCCCTGAACTCCTGATAATCTTGTTCCAGTCCTGAGATAACAGAACATGTGCTAACATGCCTCACTTATTTAACTTTCTTAAAAATGAACAGATGATTTTTAAAAATGTTATTCCTGTAGTGTCTGACAAGACATTAATTTCATATGTGTATTTTCTCAACTTTTATTTATTTACTTTTGGGTCGTGGGATCAAACTTCTACACCTACCATTGGGCTATACCTACAACCCTCAACATTTATTTTAAAATATACATTGCATCTTTAGACCCAATGATAAGAAGTTTACTACACAATTGTGATTCTAAGGTTTCAGGGATACAGAGATTAACAGTATTTAATGATTTATAATACACTAAATCTAACTGTCATTCCAAAAATCTATTTAAGCTTTTTCTAAGCTCATAACCAACACACTACCAGGCTCCAGGGGCGTCAGAATGCTCAGCTCTAGCTCCTCCTCCTTTCTCCCACCCAGATCCTGAGCCTCTAAGGTCTAGAACTTATCTTTAAGGTCTAGAACTTATCTTCCTTTAAATTTCTAAGTCGCCTCCAAGTGTGACATTCTACTGCCAACCACCACGGAGGCAGCCAGTTGGCAGTGATTATTTATACACAACTGTGTATACCAGAACCAGTTCTGTCTCACCAACTACGTCACCAAGCAGGGATCTAGGTTCTGTGAATTTAACTGGTTTTCAGAATAAGCTAAAATGGGGAAAACAGACTTTGCTCCTTCATAAAAGCTATTAACAAAAATAGTTTACCCCATCTTACCAGTTTTAAGATCTTTAGGGGGAGGAAGAATGTGTGCATGTGTATGGCAGGGGGACCCAGAGCCTTCTCATTAAACTACATTCCCCCTTTTTTACTATTTTGAGACGGCACCTCATTAAATTGCTAAATTGCCCAGGCTGGGCTTAAACCTCCTGCGTCAGCCACCAAGAGTGCTGGGGTTACAGGCATGTACCACCACCACCACCAGGGTAGCGGGAACTCTTATTAGGATTGGAGGTACTTAACATATTACCAAATCCAACTTGACTTACAAAGGAGGAACTGAGACCCAGAGAGGTGGTGGCCAGCAACCATGACCACTGGTGGCAGAATTAGAACCATCCTGGTTACTACTGCAATGACTCATTTCAAAGTGCCAGTCAGTGGTTGGGTATAAAAAAAGTTGTTTTGGGGTAAGCAGGCAAATGAACCCAGAAACAGGGAAGATTGCAGCTTCTGACAGCAGTCTCCTGAGACTGACTAGGGCTGTCTTGTGCAACTACAGCTGATGAAAGACAGAGTAAAATGAAATGCACCTTACCTGATGTAAACATGGCCAACTGCCAGAGTCCCCAGGGCAACCAGTCATCAGAAGGGAAAAAGGAAAAAAAAAAAAAAGTTTTCATTAGCACAGAGACTTGATGAGCAGGATAGGAGCATCAGAATGGAAAAACTACAACACTAGGGTCCTGCATCCTCACCAAGGTCCTGTGGAGACTGGTGGCATAAAACAATTTTAAAAGTCTGGGTTAGAAACACAGAAAAAATAATAGTGGAGACACGACCCCAGTCTGTAACTGTGACTGGAACGTGCGTGAAGACCCCCAGGGCCCAGACCATCCAGACAGCCATTCAGTGATATATTCACTGGAGGAATCCAATAAAAGCTAAGTACCCTCTATAGGAAAACTCCTGGGATCATGCAGTGCATGCACACATGTAGTTATTGCCCAACTGTAGTGGGTTCATAGCCTCCAAAGAGGCTCACTAGGACTGTGTGGACTCCCAGGTAGTCCACTTGACAAATTCTTCAAGCTGCCTTTATCCTTAAGAGGTCTGCTGGCAAAAAATTAGCTTAGAAGTTCATATTTATTCTAAAAACATCAATAAGCATCAGAAACATCAGAAACATCACCCCCCCCCCCACCTCTTTTTGACAGTGCCTCACTCTGTAGCCTGGGCTGGTCCCGAAATCACTAAGTAGCCCAGGCAGGCCGCAAATTATGGCACTCTCTCTGCCTCAGCCTCCTGAATGTTAGGATTACAGGTGTGCACTGACACACTTGGCTTTTTAAAATATCAGTAAAGAAAAGGGTGGGGAGGTTACTTAGCACAAAGGACTATGATAGGTTTAGAGACATGCTGCCCAATGTCTCACTCTTCAAAGGAGGAAATCAAAGCTCAGGAGCTCGTAATGATTTATACGGGGACTGACAATCCAAGTCTCTGGACTTCCAGTACACTACTCCTTCAACTCCCAGCATTCCATATAAAAATGATACACAATCAATGGAAAAGATTCAACTCCGTGTTTTTAAATTTTTCTTTACTTTCTCAATACTTAACAAATACCTACTGCATGGGAAAGGATGCAGCTTCTGTCCCTGTCACGTGATGTGCCTTCTCTAGATAAATAAACTCTGGACTCAGCACAGCTCCTTTCCAATTCTTGAACTAGTTCCGATTCCCAAATCAGACAATCTTCTAAGACATAAAAGATGACTGACATCTAACTCCAACATCAACCTTGCAATGACACTCTAACCTGAGTGCAGCAGGCCCCACATCCTCCTGGCAGATTCTCTTGGGCAGCTTTCTGGAAAGACTGGGGCCAGCAGTGGAGGTGACTAACCTCGGAGGAATGTACAGGACTGTGACAAGGATGGAAATTCCTTCCATTTATAAGCAACTTTTAGATGCCAGGTTGTAGACGAGTACCTTTTTGTTTGCTAATATCAATGAGCAGTTACCATTAACCTACGATTATCTCCACCTTATAGACAAGAGACTAAAGGGCAGAGAAGCTAGCAGATCTGTCCAACCACACATCACTGAGACTGGAAGCAACTACTTCTTATTAGAATCTGTGCTCCTTCCAACAATACACTGCCTTCTTAATGTCTGAAATTTGTTGTAAGAACTGCTTCTATAACACCCTGAAGAATCTCCAATGTCTAGAATAAAGCTGATTACAACAATCTCACAATAATTACATCAAGACCCTTAAAAACAATAAAGTCTCCTGCCTCATTCTATTAATTTACCAATAAATTTATCATTTACAGCGTTGCCAACCTAAACATCTCTAAATACTGTTCAAGTGACCTTTCTTTACACTACTTTCCTCCTCAAAAATATTCATTAGCTGTATGTTCTCAGTCAAATCTGGGTCTAATAATATGGCTTGAAACTCCACACCATTCCTGTTTCCTAACATGACTACCCTCACATTTAGGGTACTGTCAGACATCCACAGTGCCTCAGGGTCTCAGAGAACTTACCAATGCACATGTTTGTCCCTAAAAGTTGCTTGCCTTGGGGTGACATGCACCCTTCCCCATACCTGCCATTCTCACCCCACTACTTTCAAAGTTTCCCTTCTACTTTCAAGGGTCAACTCAAAATCTCAAGAGAAAAAAAAACAAGCAAAACACAACAGTCACTCATTCTCACAATCAACAGGGGCTTGCGTAACCATCAAGGCTGGAATGGACACTGGACGATGATCCCACAGCTTCATTTTGTATACACATATACATAAAACAGCAGTAATAATCATCAGCTATCGTATTATTTGCAGCATGCTATGTGTTCTTCTAAGTCTTTTATATATTTGGGGTGATTTAATACTAGTAAACAATCCAACAGAATGAGGCAGTGAGTAAACACTTTGTTCAAGATCATCCAGTAGAGAAACAGAGTCAAACTGCTCCGGGAGGAAGTCCGGTTCCAAAGTCCTTGTCATAACCACTATACACTATACTGCCACCGCCACTAAATTCAGCAAAGCTAGTGGTAGGTTCTAAATTCTCACTAAGAGGCTGGAGGAATGGCACAGTTAAAGCAAATGCTCAACAATCATAAGGCTTTGAGTTCAATTCCCCAGCACCCAGCACTCGGGAGGCTGAGGCAGGATTGTAGTGAGTCCAAGGCTAGCCTGGGCTACATAGTGAAACTTAATACCAGCCTGAGCTACACAGCAAGACCCTGTCTGAAAACAACAACAACAAAACTCACTAACTGGTGAGTGTTATAACTGAGGAAACGGGGCAAAGCAGCCCAGGATGGAGATGGGATCTGCTGAAGGTCATTCAGCTTATCAGCATCAGAGCTGGGATGGGAGCCCAGGTTTCTTGCCTCTTGGACCTAAAGCTGTCATGCAGCCACCTGTTCCAGCTTTCGGAACTTGGCATTGTGTGCTCTGGGAGGGAAGCAGGGGTACTGACCAGAAGAGGTGGCCACAAAGGCTGATGACGGCATCCTTGGCTGTGTCCAGGCATATGTTGCACTCGAAGGTGCTGTCCTGCCCTCCGCTCTCGCCGGTGCCATTGCTGCTCCCACTGGGCCCCCCTGCACTGGAGTTCTCAGGGGATGTAGAGGCTGAGGGTCCCTTGCTTGCCATCCTTGGCTGCCAGCAAGTCTCTGAGTGAAGATTCTCTCCAGGAAAATCCTGAAAGACAAAAAGCCCTCAATTGCTCATGTCTGCAGCCCCACGTCCCCTAGCTTTCAGGCCAAAACTCCTATATTCAACTCAGCAATAGAAGCTGATTGTACGAAGTCCTGAGCAGAGTCTATAAGGCCACAGAGGACAACAGCTGCGGGGCACTACTCACCAATATAGCCTGGAATACACCTCACAAATATATGAACTACAAAAAACCCAAGCACCACCAGGTAGCTCTCCACAAGCACTGTGTTCCTTGTCTTTATTCACATGTCATAATCAACCAACCCAGACGATAAACACATTAAAATGAATTCTCAGGCTGTTCTCTAACTTTGGATAGTCTCTATAGCGGCCAGAAAAGGGAAATCCACTCAAGACTGCAACTGGTATATTGCAAAATACAAAAAAATTCTGGTGGCACAGGCCTGTAATTCTAGCACTCTGGGAGAAGGCAAGAGAATTACAAGTTCAAGCCCAGCCTGGGCAAATTAGCAAGACCTTCTCTTAAAATCAAAATTGAAAAATGGTTTGAGGATACAACTCAACGTGAAGGTCCTGGGTTCAATTCCCAATACAATAAATAAATAAATAAAAATGACTGCAACTGTGAAACGTTTGGAAGCTAGAAGGAATTATAGGATAATCTTCCGCATCACAGCTTTTGCCATGCTAGAATACCACCAATCTTATTTTGTCTAAATTTCTAAGCTTTTTTTTTTTTTTGAGACAGGATCCCACTCTATGGTCCAGACTAGTGCTGAACTCGCTATGTAGCCTAGACCATCTTGAACTCATGGCAGTCTTCCCGCCTCAACCTCCCAAGTGCTAGGATTACAACTGTGCACCACCATGACTGGCTTATCTGGTACTGGGGAATCAAACTAGGGCTTTATGCATGTACTTTAACCAGTAAGCTATGCCCCAGCCCTGAATTTATAAATATTTCAACATCAATACATTTAAAAAGAAAGCTTATGCCACTGCTGTAAATGGAAAACCAGTTATTAGTATCAGAGTGAGAAGTGCCCTCCAAACTCTAGCCACAGTAACTTCATTTTGTAATGGGCCCTGTTTAGGTGTCCTGGCTCTGGCAGATAACAGAGGCTTTGTGCCAGACTGCAGCACAATAAGGTCATCATCTATCAGCACAGCTACACAGGGCTTACTGAGACCACTGAAATTTCGTGGTAAGAACAGGATGAGAATAGAATACATACAACTTTTCCCAGGGAGCTTTCTTGCTTTGACCCTGCTTCTCCTATTTTAATTAGTGCCCTACAAGAGCCAATCATCTAGCACAGGACAGCATGGCAACTTTAGCAGTGCTACAGCCCAAAGTTGCCCACTGCTCTGTAATTAAGTCCTAATAAACTCATCCACTTGTCAAACTGGACTTCACGGAGTAGTTCTTTGGACAGCTGGCACCTCCCAGTTTGGATGTATCTTTTATGTCTCTCCAAGAAATTCATAAACATTTATCACTAAGTGAAAGGTAAGTATAAATTTAATAAAGGAAAAGTTTATCCTTGCACCACCCGAAGACATCTGGCACACTCATGACCTCCCAGTAAGATAAAGTTTTTCTGCAGTACTGGGGATTGAACCTAGGGATTTTGCTAGAAGCTATACATCCTCAGTCCTTTAAAAAATTTTTGTGATAAGGTCTCACTCACTAAATTGCTGAGGCTAGGCTTGAACTTGTGATTCTCCTGCTTAGCCTTCTAGACTGTTGGGATTACAGGTATGTGGCATCATGTTTGGCAAAAAACAGACTGCAGTTGACTCCTACTTCCAAGTCAAAGAACCCTGCCAGGAATTTAAGAAGGGCAAGAACAGGGCTGGAGGAAAGGCACAGCGGTAGGCCCTGAGTGCAATTCCACAGCACCACATAAAGCTGTGCGTGGTGGCACATGCATGCCTGTAATCCCAGCACTTGGAAGGCTGAGGCAGGCAGATTGTCCAAGGCCAGCCTGGCCTACACCAATGAGTTCAGGACCAACCTGGGCTACACAGCGAGACCCTGTTTCAAAAATAAAAGGAGAAAAGAAGAAGAAAAGGAAGGAGAAGGAGGAGGTCAAGAACAACATCAAAGGATATGTAGAAATCCTGAGTGCGCCCTAAGAATCTGCTACGAACTTCAGCTAGGTCATCCGCACCATCTGAGAAATTTCAAGTAGGAACTATTGACCTGCTACCATAGTCAGAGAACTGGAGTTTTGAATGCTGGCGCTGGCCAAGCCTTCAGCTTGCTAGGAAGAACCCGACCTTCTTCCTGACCATACTTTTTTCATCTGTAAAATGAGGCATTGGACAATATGGTCTCCCAGATGCCCCCTCTAGCTCTTATGACTATGCCATTCCAATTCATCTCACCCACTGCTTCTAAAGCAAGCAGCCTCTCCACACGTCTAGGACTCACCACTGGAACACCCTTACTTCAGCTTCCCAAGTATAAGGAGATAAAAATCAAAAAATTGCAGCTTTCTCAGACCAAGAAGTCTTCTACAAGTCTTCACAGGGCAGACTCAGAGCTCTGAGCTCATGAGCACCTCTCACTGAGATAGAAGCTCAGAGATTTGAGCGGGGTAAGGAAGCCAGCTCACTGCCACTTTTTCATTCAGTTACATCATTTTACGTGATGTCCCAGAAGGGCATGAGGCTGGTAGCAGTACCAGTGCCTTGCTGGCCTCGGCTCTAAGACCTTCTCCCCAACTAGGAGCTTCCCCTTCCACATGTATCAGCTGTTTTCACCTAAGGATAGAGCCAGTCATCCCAAGTTAAGAATCCTAAGTGCTTACATTTCTCTTTCTTTTCTTTATCACTATTAGTATTTACTTACTTAGGTGCTGGGGAATGAAACTCAGGGCCTCACACATGCAAGGCAAATGCTATATACCCAGATTCAGTGTTTCCTTGTTCGAAAAATGTTCATCTCTTGAAATAAAACAAAAACTAAATAGATCAGAAAAGGACCACCATAAAAACAGGTTCACTGATCAATCTTAGCAAGACTTCTGTCATGATATAGGAGAAAATACATAGTATTACCAATGAATCTTTTTTGCCTTAAAACACACTCTAACCAAGCCATAAAAAATTCCCATCCCATTTACAGAAAATTAGGACACATATATTAAATGAGGATATAATCAGCCAAGTTCCAAATGTGGGACTTTCCACAGGACAAGTAATCCGAGTGCAACAAATAAATAGCACTGGTGAGGATCAGAGCTAAAGGTTGAGATAGGAGAAATACTAACCATTTGTACTATGTGGATCTAGCTGGGCATGAAATTTAAACAAAATCACTACAGAATACCATTTGTGAAACGACTGATAAAAATTAGACTTAACTTTTGTAGTATTAATAGTTGCTATATACAGTGTTATTTATTTATTTTTTGGAGACAGGATCTTGCTCTGCAGTCCAGGCCGGTCCTGATTTCACCATGTACCTCAGGCTGGCTTCAAACATATGGCAATCATCCTGCCTCAGTCTCCCAAATACTGGAACTACAGGAATAAGACACCACACCTGGCTTATTAATGTTGGGGAAATGAACCTAGGGCCTTGAACTTTCTAGGTGAACACTTTCTGCCGAGCTATGCTGTCGGCCCCCAAAATTGTTGACTGAATAAATTAAACCTAGTTGATAGTAAAGAAAATTACACTCACTGGGTGTGGTGGTGCACACCTATATTCCCAGCTCTGGAAATTTAAGGCAAGAGGATCACAAGTTCTAGCCTACAGTGGGCAACTTAGCAAGACCTTATCAAGGAATAAAAAATTAAAAAGAAAATAAAAGTGACTGGAGATGTAATATATATATATATATTATATACACATATATATCAGATAGAATAGTAACAGTACATTTTTAAAAAACTTTCCTCAGTTGGGCATGGTGGCACAGGCCTATAATTTCAGAATGGAGGAGGTTGAGGCAGGAATACATAGCCAAGACCCTATCTTAAAAAGAACCTTTCAGCTAAAATCCAATCTGAAAAGCTCAAATTTCAAGTGCTAAGTCCATTACTAACTGGTAGATCCCCTGACAGTTTAAATTTCTTTTCTAATCTGAAAAATGAGGATATCACACCTTAGGAAAGGCTATGTAGGTGACCCCATAAGATAACCAAGACCTGCTGAGGAGGTCCACAAAGCACTTACCCTGGTCGCCAATCACCAACTTCTACACTCCTAGGACTTGACAATACTCTGCACAGCTCATACTGCTACACAGCAGCACCAGCGAAAACCTGGGTTCAAGGTAAGTGTCAGGTGTGGTCAGGGGACAACGACACGTCAGCTCAGAGTCTGCAGGCGTGGCAACTTGTAGCAAGCCAGGCACTGGGACAGGCTTGTATGTCCCAACTCTTATGTCACATCATTCTCTAGTTCTTAGTAGACTAACTATGTGGTTAGTTCCCAGGGCTCCAGAGTAGGTTTGTCCAACCTGTGGCCTAGGCCACATGTAGCCCAGGACAACTTTGAATAAGGTCCAACACAAATTGTAAACTTTAGACATGAGATTTTTGTTACTTGAGTATGTTAATTACATTAGATATTTTACATGTGGCCCAAGACAGTTCCTTTTTACTCAATATAATCCAAGCAAGCCAAAAGGTTGAACACCCATATGCTCTAGGGCCTCATCCTAGTTTGCACTCAAATATTTGCATGGCGAGTGGGTATTGGCATGCATGACTGGCTTTGGTTAGCTGCCAGAACAGCTGCTTCCATGCCTTTGGGTGCAATATATCCTGGGCTCCAGAGACACACACCTACCCCCGAAGCCTTCTCTCCTTACCTCCTCTTACCTCACGGGCACAGAGGCTTAGACACGGAAAGCCTTGAACACACGTGAGCTGCTATCCTGCTATAATTTCTACAAAATGTCCTGACCAGACAGCATTCTTACTGTGGCTAATTCTGTGTCCCTCTCCATTCCCCACCCACCCTCCCCCGCCCCCCATCCCATGCTAGTGTCTGACTTTGCTGCACAACTTCTGGGATCAAGTGATCATCCTAACTCAGCCCCAAGTGTTGGAATCTATATTTTTGTTAATGTGTCCCTCTCTCCACCCTAGATAATTCTCTGATGAAGCATTTCAGAAACCTATCACTAGAATGGAGAAAATGCTATCCAGAAGCAAAGAGGTATCAGCACAACATTGTTGGGGAGGGCTAATAACTTGGAAGTCTATCCTTCAGAATACACAGTCCTCAGCTACCATCCACAAAGACTAAAAACAAGGTCTGATAAATTGGAGTAGGTGATAAGTCTGCTGAGATGAGATCTCAGACCAGCCAGCACTTGTCTTTCTGGGGCAGCTGATCATTATAAGAAACAAATTCACATCAAGCTATGAAAAACATTCCTCAATCTGTTATGTCACCAGGACCTGCTTGGTGCTGGAACTAAGACAGAGTTACAATACTTGATTCGTACTCCTATTCCTTTTCCAGAGCTAGCTTTCAGTCTGGTCCACCTGCCCCAGCTGGCCTACCTCTAGGAAACTAAGCAAACATGAGACTATCCCTGTAGAAACCACTAAGGAACTCAACCTCATGAGGAAATCTCTGTAGTGTTCTCGTGTTCAGTTCTCAGGTTCTGGGGAATTGAAGGAATTCAAAATATGCCTTTTCTTCACCTTTAGCTCTTAAGAATTCCTGGAGCAGGAGTACAGAGGCACCAATAAATGTTAATGACAAGTCTGGGTGATAAAAGGCTGGCATGATCCTACCAGAAGTCTTGTTCTTATGAACACAGGTTTGCTCATACAGAAGCCTCTCCCAGGAGCCCTGGCATGACTGAGCCTGTCTACGCTGTTCATCAGGCTGCTGATGGAACACACACAGGCAGAGAATGTTCACATGACATTCCAAGAATGTCCACATCACACTCACAGGTTGAAATGGAAAGAAATGAGAAAGCTGATTGGAACCTGGAACACAGAGAAACCAGCCCAAAAATTTTAGAGCCTACATGAAGTTTAGATCCCTATTGGTCCTCAGAGACCTGGCCTCCAACTCTGAATCTACGACACAAACGGCCTTTCAGGTCCAGAGGAAAGAGAAGGCTGGGTGCTGACTGGCTTCTCTGCCGTGGTGCTGGACTAGTTTCTTTGGTACCCCATAGTTTCCCTATTTACTCAACTATCCCTCACTATCTTCAGTTATCCTTGGCACAGGCAGAGAAGATACAGAAAAGCAGACCCAGTAAGTAACCAACAAGGCAACCCAGTGTGCAGGACATGGACAGATGGGTGCGTGGTGCTTAGGGCAGGGGCTGCTGGGAAGGACATGGACACGACATGTAGGACATGCAGACAATTCCGTGTGCTAGTTCAAAGTAGCTGGAGCACAGGGAACACACAGTTCCCTGTGTGCTGAAACAGTAAGGCAGCAGGGCCTGAGACTGAGGCTTCAGGAAGGCCTTAGATTCTTCAGCCCTGACCTACCTGGCCTATATTCCTAACAGAGGAACCCAGATTCCCCCAACCTTTCAAAAGTGCCATAATTTTCATGTCAATTTTTCTATCTCTGTCCAGCTTGCATTTCTAGGCTAAGTAAACTAGTACATCTAAATTAAACTATGCAATCTCACACAAAATATACTACCTTTATTTTTGTGTGCTGGGGAATGAACCTAGGACCTCAGGCACTCTAGGTAAGCACTATATACCCCTGAGCTAATAAATCTCCAGCCCTCATTATATTCTTTTTTTTTTTTTGAGACAGGGTCTCACCCTGTAGCCCAGGCTGGTCCTGAACTCACTATGGAGTGAGGCTGGCCTTGGACTCACCGTAAACCTCCTGTCTCAGTCTCCCAAGTGCTGGGATTACAGGCGTGTGGCACCACACCAGGCTTGTGTGGTGCTGAGGTATCGAACTCAGGTACTTAGTGCTTGACTTAATGCCAAGTGCTTTAATTGCTGAACCATTCCTCCAGCCCCAATACTGTCTTAATCTAGTAAACAGATTTATCATGCTTCCATAGAAATTTTGAGATGAGAATTTAAAGCACATAAAAAAATTCTATGTGAAAAGGATTCAAAAATGTATAGAAAATGATATTCTATGATATTAATAAACATGTAAAAAGATATAGGAAAAAACCATAAATATTAATTGTAACTCTAAACAGTAAAATTGTAATCGTATTTCTTAAAATTTTGCTGGGTATGACAGCACACATTTACAACCTCAGCTACTCTGGAGGCTGAGGGAAGATTTCAAGTTTGAGGCCAGCCTGAGCAATTTAGTAAGAGCCTGTCTCAAACATAAGTAAGATGTAAAACATAACAGCTAAGAACACTTCTCTCAGAAATTTTAGCTTTCTTAGTTTCATAAGAGTTTGTTTGTTTATTGAGACAGGATCTTGCTCTGAAGTCCAGACTGGTCCTTTACATGACGCTAGGGAATCGAACCCAGGGGCTTTGTGTTTGCTAGGAAAGTGCTTTAACCACTGAGTTACACACCTATCCCTTGTTGATTTATTTTTAATAAGTAACACATCCACAGGGATCTAACTAGACTAAAAAGGGTGATTAGAATGCTCCCAGGGCACCGCATAATGGCCGGGCATGGTGACAAGCACCTGTAATCCCAGCACTCAGAAGGCTGAGGCAGGAGAATTGCTGTGAGTTCTAGGTCAGCTTGGGCAAGTGAGCACAGGATCCGCCTGGACTATAGAGGGAGACCTGTCAAAAAAAGTTGCAAACTTATATATAGTTGCAAACATTACACTTGGCCGTTCACATGCATGATGTCACTGAATCTTTGCAGCCTGCTTTCAGGCAAACACTACCTACTCTCATGAGCATTAACTGAGATGTTCAATTGAGGCCCAGAGTAGGTAGGTCACTTGCCCACGGAAACAGCCAGTCAGGGGTAAAGCTTCTCAGCTGAGGCTGGCAGGGTAGGAAGCGCACCAGAAGGAAGGGCGCTGGCGCCTCTCGGCCGCCCAGTGCCCACTCGCCTTCCCCTCACCAAGGTGCAGAGCTGTCAGCACGGCGGCTGAGAGCACGCAGGGCCGCACAACCAGCTGGTGCGCATGTGCGCACCCCACACAGCCACGCGCAGGTGTAAGGATAAAGCAAACGAGCCGCACGTACGTAATGCGATACTACTCTGCCATAAAGTGCACGTTTCCCTCATTTGTAGGAAAAACGGATGCACCTTGAAACCACTATGCTTCACAAAATGAACTGGACACAGAAGCTCAAATATTGCATGTTTTCTCTAATTTGAGAGACTCAAATATAAATAAGAAAAGAGCCAAATAAGAGTGATGCTAGAAAACGGAGATAGGTTTTTTTTTTTTTAAGACAGCGTCTCACTCAGTCATCCAGGCTGTCTCGAACTCACTATGTAACCCAGGCTGGCTTCAAACTCAGAGCAATCCTCCTGCTTCAGCCTCCCAGAGTGCTGGGACTACAGGTGTGCGCCACCACACCTGTCTTACATCGTGCCTTCACTTTACTGCCGCTGTGCCATTCCTCCAGCCTCTCCACACTGAATTTAATCAATGCTCTGTGACGGTCTTTTTCTTTCGCTTCCAGTCAAGTGCTTTTCAAATTTTATTCTTAGTGGGATAGACTTTGTACAGAGGGAGAGGAGTGCAGGGAGGTGAAAGGTGAGACAGGGGAAAGGAAGTGAAAATGATGCAGATGCAGTATGTAAGCGCACTAGTTTCTCAAGTTGAATTTTTATGTATTATAAATACACACTAATGAAAATAATAACTGAGGAAAAAATAAAATCAGCATCAAGGAAAAAACAGAGTGAGATTCATATCCTCCAAGAGATGGAAGAGTAGGAAAATTGGGCCATGGTATCAGACAGCAACTTTCTTTTTCTTTTGCGACAGTGTCTCACTGCTTCATAGTCCAAGCTGGTCCTAAACTCACTATGTAGTCCTGGCTGGCATCGCACTCACAGCAGTGCTCCTGCTTCATCCTTCTGAGTGCTGGGATTATAGGTGTGTGCCATCATGTCTGGCTTAGGTGGTGCTGGAGAATCAAACTCAGGGCATTGAGCTTTCCAGGAAAGTTCTCTAATAACTGCGCTATTCCTCCAGCCCCACCAGGCAGCAATTTAGGCTGCTTTGTTAAAATCAGCCTTTAAGAATCTTAAACCAGAAGCTACTCAGTCCCTACTCTATAAACTACATTTCTGGCAATTATTTCATCCATAAGACATCAAAGGTACAAGTAACAAAATTAAAAAAAAAATACTTTTAAAGTTCTATTAATTAAAGGCAATAAAATGGCAATCCAGAGAATGGGAGAAAAAAATCTGTAGATCATCTGCTGAATCTCTCACTTGCCCAGGCGAGGCTGAAATTTGTAGGGTTCCCGCCTCAGCCTCCTAGACCCTTGTGATTATAGGTGTGCACTGCCATGCCCAGCTGTTTTTACTTTCCAAGGTTTCAGTTACTCAGTCAACTACAGCACAAAAATACTACATGAAAAGTTCCAGAAAAAATTATAAATCATATACCTGTTAAGGGATTGACAGTTAATTGATATCTAGAATATATAAAGAATTCCAAAACCTAACAACACAACTCCTTTAATATACAGATAATGAACTTGAATAGACATTTATCTTTAAAAGATTTTCAAATAGCCAACAGCACATAGAAAGGTACTCAACATCAACTCATCATCAGAGAAAAGAAAATCAAAATATAATAAACTATAATGAACTATAATGAACGAGACCCCACCTCAGCCCATTAGGAAGGGTGATAAAGCAAGTGTTGGCAAGAACATAGAATAGGGAACACTTGCTCACTCAGTGCAGGCAGAAGTGTAATATGGTGCAGCCGTGGAGAACAGGATGAGTTGCTAAAAAATTACTTTTTTTTTGAGACAGGGTCTTGCTCTGTAATCCAACCTGGTCATGAACTCACTATGGAGACCAGGCTGGCCTTGGACTCATGGCAATCCTCCTGCCTCGGCCTTCCAGAGTGATGGGATTCCAGGTGTGAACCTCCATGCTCAGCTTATGTGATGCTAGGGAAGTGAACCAGTCAGGTACTTGCTGACCTACTCCTCCAGCCCCTACTAAAAAATTAGAAAAGCTGGGTGCAGTGTGGCACACGGCCATACATCCCTGTATTTCTGTGGTTGAGGTGATAGAATGGCAAGTTTAAGGCCCATCTAAGAAACACAGTGGCACTCTATATCAAGAAATAACACATATATACATACGTACATAAAGGGGGAAAAAGAAAGAATTTGCCATAGGTTTTGGGGAGGAGTATGGCATTTGCCTAGCATGCCCAAGAACCTGGATTCCATCCCTAGCGCCAAAAGAAAAAATGAATACATAATATAGCAATTTAACTACTTGGTAGGTACCCGAAAAACTAAATGCAGGTTCTCAGAGATACATATCCCATCATCACAGCATCCTTATTCACAAAGTTAAAATACACGAACAATCCAAGTGTCCATTGCCAGAGGAGTGACAATCAAACTGTGATGTATAAACAGTGGAATAGTATTTAGCCTTAATCCTGACAGACACAGATGAGCCTCAAGCACATACAGTAATACAATAAGCCAGTCACAAAAAAGGCTAATGCTGCATGAATCCAATTACATAAGGTGTCTAAGAGTTGTCAAAATCATGGAAAACGGTGGTTGACAATGGCTGTGAGGAAAAAGGAAAAAAGGTATTGTTTAATGGGTACTGAGTTTCAGTTTGGCAAAATAAAGGGTTTTGTAGATAGATGATTATGATGTTTCTACTACAGTATGAATGTACTTAATACCACTGAACTATACACTTAAATGAAATGGTTAAGATGGTAAATTTTATGTTATGTGTATTTTAACAAAATAAAAACAATTTTTTTGAGGTAGGATCTCATTTTGTAGTCAAGGCTGGTTCCAAACTCACTATGTAGCCCAGGCTGGACTCAAACATATCAATCCTCCTGTCTCTGCCTTACAGGTGTGGGCCCCACGCCCAGCTTACACGGTGCCGGAGGAACTGACCTCTGAGCCTTGAGCTTGTTAGGCAAGCACTTTAACCCTTGAGCTACCGCAAAACAATAAAAAAATTGAGGGGGGACTCCTACATTTCATGAAAGGTCATACATTGTGTGGTATTGCCTAATGAAAAATACCTGAAGTAAGCAAATTCACAGTAGAATTAGAGGCTATCAGGAGACTGAGGGGGGCGGGTAGAGTTATTTCTCAATAGGGTCAGTTTCTAATTGACGTGATAAAAATATTTCAGAAACATAGTGGTGACAGTTACACAATATTATGAATGTATTTAATAACAATGAATTATACATTTAAAATTAGTAAAATAACTTTCACCATTACATTTTTTAAAGTTGTATTTTTATTTATATATCATTTCCCTTTCCCCTTCCTACCATCTTGCCTCCTTTCCCTTTCCCTCACCACAGAGTCTACCTTCTTAATTTCTTCTCTTACATTTTCTATGGTTTGGTTTTCTCATATTAGAGAAGCCATGGGATATTTAAATTTCTGGGTCTGATTCATTTTGCAGAGCATAATGGTTTCAAGGGACACCCATTTTCCTACAAAAGACTCAAATTTGTCCTTCTTAATGGCAGAGTAATTTTCCTCTGTGTATACATACCACATCTTCTTTATCCAGTCATCTGTACTCGGGCATACTGGCTTCTTCCAAGATTTGGCTATTATAAACTGTGCTGCTATAAACATGGGTATGCACGTATCACTATAGTATGACAACTTTAACTCTTTTGGGAAGATACCATGAAGAGGCTGGAGTAATGGCTCAGTGGTTAAAGCAATTGCCTAGGAAGTGCTAAGTCAAGTGGTAAGTACGCGACTTCAACTCCCTGGGCATGGTGGTGCACACCTGTAATCAGAGCACTTGGGAGGCTGAGGCAGGAGGACTCCTGTGAGTCCAGCCTGGGCTCCACAGTAAGTTCAGGATTGGCCTAGGCCACAGAGTGAGACTCTGTCTCAAAAAAAAAAAAATACTCAGAAGAGGTATAGCTGGGTCAAATGGAATGTTAATTTTCAGTTTTCTGAAGAAAACTGGTGGCTATACCAGTTTACAATCCCACCAAAAATGTATGATGGTTTCTTTTTCTCCATAGCCTCACCAGCATTTGTTATTTTGTTTTTTGAATTCTTAATATCAGCCATTCTTACTGGCATTAGATGGAACCTCAGTGTTGTTTTAATTTGCATTCTCTAATGGCTAAAGATGCTGAACATTTTTTTCATGTATTTACTGGCCTTTCTGACTTCTCCTAAGAACTGTTTATCTCGGATTCCCATTTTTTGATTGGGTCCTTAAATTTAAGGTCGAATTTTTTTCTTTTTTGTTTTTGAGACAAGGTGTCGCTCTGTAGCTCAGGCTAGTCCTAAACTCACTGTGCAGCCCTGGCTAGCCTTGGTCTCACAGAAGTCCTTCTGCCTCAGCCTACCAAGTGCTGCGATTACAGGCATGCACCACCATACCCAGCTTTATGTGGTGATGGGGAATCAAACTCAGGGCCTTGACTTGCTAGGCAAAAGTTTTAACTGCTGTGCCATTCCTCTAGCTCTATATATTCTTGACAACGGTCCTCTGTTTGAGGAATAGCCAGCAAGTATTTTTTCCCATTCCATGGGTGCTCTCTTTACTCTGCTGATTGTTTTCTTTGCTGTGCAGAAGGCTTTTAATTTCATATAGTCCCATTTGTGGATTCTTGGTGCTATCACTTATTCTTTGGATGTTGTATTGAGAAAGTTCTTGCCTATGCCTAAGTCTTCAACGGTTTGCCTACTTTTTCTTCCAAAAAGTTCAATGTTTCTATTTTAATGTCTAAGTCTGATTCATATTGATTTGACTTTGGTACATACCATATAATTTTTTTTAATCTATGTTCCCTACAAAAAATAAAATTACATTTTCACACCACTTGGAAGATGCTGATTGGCTGTATTCATTTTATCTGCATAATAAGGCCCATTTGTCTACCAGTTTATTGAATAACTGAATGGTTAAGAAATGGAAATTTATGCAGATATTAGAAATAATGCTGCCTATGATCCCAGAACTTTGAGGCTGAGGTTGGAGGATTCCATGTTCTTCGAGCTCAGCCTGGGCAACTCAGTAACTCAACAAGACAGTGTCTCAACATCAGTAATAAAACACGGGTTGGGGATGTAGCTTAATGCAAAGACCCTGGGTTGGATTCCCAGTGCCAGAGCGGGGGTGGGAGAGACGCACAACTCAATACAAATCAATAGTTAACTAATTATGTAAAAGTAGTACCCTGCAAGAATAAAACCTTGTTTTTGAGACAGGGTCTCTCTCTTTAGCCCAGGCTGGTCCTGAACTCACTAAGGAGCCCAGGTGGGCCTTGCACTCAAGGCAATCCTTCTATCTCAGCCTCCTAAGTGCTGGGAATACAGGTGTGCAATACCATGCCTGGCTAATATGGTGCTGGGGAATTTTTTTTTTGGTAGAGAGAGAGAGAGAGAGAGAGAGAGAGAGAGAGAGTGTGTGTGTGTGTGTTCTTCTGTTTTGATCTGGAACCAGGGATTGAACCCAGGGCCGTGTGCGTGCCAGCACCACTGAGCTACATCCTCAGCCTGGTGCTGAGGAATTGAACTCAGGTACTTCATTCCTCCATCTCAAGGATAAAACCTTCAGTGATTATATTTTTCAAATCTAAAAATGTTTCATAACAGAGTCTGTACTTTAAAAAAATTGCCCCAAAATTTTAAATGGCAAAACAACAACAAAAAACAAACTGGAAGTCAAATATAGCTCAGTGCAAAGGTCCTGAGTTCAATGTCCAGTAACTCTAAGAAAGGGGGAAAAAATGAGGAATCTGCAACCAGAAAACAATTCAGGTTTTCTTAAATTTGGGACTGTCGTACAATCTCAAGTCATGTTTACTACAACTAACAGTATTTGCAACAGAAGAGTAATTATATACTGAACTATTTACTGCCCCCTCTAGTGAGACAACTCTAAGGGTCAATAATATAGTACCCAAAAGGGAGTAACAGATTTGTCAGTCTCAACTCAAACAAATCTGGCAGTGGAAAATACCATCTTAAAGCAAAGCTCTTCAAACTCAACAGACCCCAGTAAGGTCTTCGGACTTTAGCATAACACAGTGAAAGGAGCCCAAGGACTTAGTATGCAGCTCAGTTTTGCCACTCATTGAGCCAGTATCCTTCACTTGCAACTACCAATAACTGATGTGTACTCTTCTGCATACAAAGAAAGTTCACAAAAGAAGGGTTTTGTTTGTTTTATGAGACAGGGTCTCAGTCTAATCCAGGCTGATTGTGAACTCACTACGTAGCCCAGGCTGGCCTCAAATTCATGGTAATCTTCCTGCCTCAATATTCTGCGTGTCACCATGCCCAGCTTATGTGGTGATGGGGAATTGAATCCAGAGCCTTGTACTTTCTAGGAAAGCACTCTTCACCACTGAGCTAACCCTGCTTTTGTTTTATATCAAGTTAGTGAAACCTCATTAATTCAGATTTATCTGAGGTTGAGCTAAAGACTTTTAAAATATTCTAAAGGTAAGAGTAAAAAAAGGAAATGAATAAGGTTGACAAGATTAACCAGACAAGAAGAAAACTTTCCAAGAGTTTAATAATAATTAGTGCATAGCTGACAAAACAATCTCACCTTTCTTACTCTCTCTCTGTCTCTGTCTCTCTCTGTCTCTCTCTGTCTCTCTCTCTCTCAGCAGAATCTTGCTCTGCAGTCCAGGATGGTCCTGAACTCATTATGTAGCCCAGGCTGGCCTTGAACTCACAGAAATCTATCTGCATCCACCTCCTGACCACTGGAATTACAGGCATGAACCATCGTGCTTGGCTTATGTGGTATTGGAGAATCAAACCCAGGGCCTTCTGCTTGCTAGGCAAACTCTCTAATCACTGAGCTATACCCCTCAGCCCTTGCTTATTTAATAGGAGTCCTGTGGTTAAAAATGAAAATAAAGGGACCAGAAGAATAGTGCAGAGGTTAAATTGTAGCAAGCTGGGCAGGGTGGTGCACACCTGTAACCCAAGCACTTGGCAGGCAGAGGCAGGAGGATTGCCAGGAGTTTGAGGCCAACCTAGGGTCCATAATGAGTTCAGGACCAGCCTAGACTGCAGAGCAAGACCCTGCCTCAAAAAGAAGAGAAAAGAAAAAAAAGAAAAAAGAAACAAAAAAGATACCATTTTGAATTATCTATAATACCTACTTTTACAAACCAGGATTGTGTCTCATTAATTGTCCAAATTTCACTAACTGTGCCTATTGTCAGTGCATTTAGGTTAACATTTAAAGAATGTCATCTACTAGACTTGGTGTTGAAAAATAAATCAGTCAAGGTTTTAGTTCTTGCCCTCAAGGAGTCTATGGTCAGGACATAATTTAATTATTAAAAAAATGAACTCAGCAGTAATGGCAGTGTTCAGGGAAAACCAAGCAGGTGTGGAGTGGCACATGTCTATTACAGGGGGCTATTACTCTGTGGGAATGATGCAGGAGGACTGCAAATTCAAGTCCAGCCTGGGCAACTTAGCAAGACGCTGCTTCAAAACAAAAACAAAAACAAAAAAGGCTGGTATATAGCTCAGGGGGAAGGCCATGAGTTTATTTAACTCCCAGTACTACAAAAAGAAAAAGAATCCCAGAAACTACGTTGGGCTTTGCCCAGAATATTGAGAGAGCTATTGTATCTTAAAAACCCCATGATGCCTGTATCTTTCTTTTTTAAAAAAAAGTCAGAATCTTCCTCTGTCATCAGGCTGGTCCTGAACTCACCATGTACATCAAATTGGCTTAAAACACATGACAATCCTCCTGAGTGCTGAGATTATAGGCATGTACCACCACGCCCACAGTACATGGTCCTGGGAAACCAACCCAAGGCCCTGCACTTGCTGGCAAGCACTTTAACTACTTGAGCTACACTCCTAGGTTCTTCCGAGGTACTGCTAAAGAGTAACTGGGACATTGGATATCAAATCATCATGTGCTATACAGATTATCATGTGACTCTACCTGGCAATCAGTCCTAAAGTAGAAGAACTTGATAGTCCCCTAGATATATCTTCACTAAAAGAGGCATAGCCTCTTTGTCAGTAACCACTGAGGTACTGCTTCAGATCTCGCTCTATCCCTAGGGCCAGTGAGAGGAAAAGGACCTGCCACTCAAGTGCTGTGCTCCCAACAACCAATAAAATAAAGAGACGGATCCACAGGCAAGGACTCTCTCAACAGAACACCCGTTGCATAAGAGATAATGCCAAGAATCAACAACTGGGATTATATCAAATAAGAAGTTTCTTTATAGCAGAGGAAACAATCAACTGAATAAAGAGAACTGACAGACGGGGAAAAAATTTTTGTCAGCTACTACTCATACACAGGGTTAATACCTAAAGTATACAAATAGATATGGAAGAAATTAGATCCCCGAAACAAAAGATTCAATCAAAAAATGGGCAACTGAAATGAAAGGACAATAAATACAGGAAAAAAATACTCAGCATCTTTAGCTGTTAGAGAAACACAAATTTATAAATAGGGTAGGGGGAGGGATAAGGGTGGCACATGCCTAAAACCTCAATACTCAGGAGGTCATGGGAGGAGGATTGCTGTGAGTTCTAGGCCAGGCTGGGCTACAAAGCAAAACCCTGTCTCAAAAAAAAAAAGAAAGAAAGAAAGAAAGAAGAAACAGCAAAACATAAAAACAATCTACTAATGAATAAACTAATAAAACACAATTATTATTGCACAAAGCCAAGGAATACTGATACATGTTATAACATAAACACTGAAAACATGTTAATGACAGACATCAGATACAAAAGACCATATATTGTATGCTTCCATTTATATTAAATGCCTAGAATTCTTAAATCCAGAGACAGAAAAGGAGGTTAGTAGTTGCCAGAAAAGGGAAAAGAACAGAGTTGATTACTAACATGTGCAGGGTTGTGTTTTGGTTTTGGGGATGACAGAGAAAGAAAATGTTCTGGAGTTACACAGTGGTAATCACTTACCATGTTATGAATATAATAAAACCCAGTAAACTGTACATTTTTAAATGGCAAATTTTATTGTATGGAAATTATATCTCAAAAAAGGCAGGCACAGTGATACACACCTGTAACTCCAGCACTGTGGGGGAGCTTGATGCAGGAATACTGCAAATTCAAATCCCTCCTGGACAACTTACTGACACCCCCATCTCAAAATAAAAAAGAACCAAAAGAATGAAATGGGGGGATGTAGCTCAGTGACAAAGTGGCCCTGGGTTCTATTCCCAGTACAATTAATTAAGTGGAGAGATATCCTACAAAATAATTAGCCAGTCCTGTTCAAAAGCTTAGTAATCCCAAAATTTAAGGAGGTTGAGGCAGGAAAACAAAGTTTGAGTCCCACCTGGGCAACTTAGTCAGACACTGTCTCAAAAAAAAAAAAAAAAAAAAAAAGAAGAAGAAGGCTGGGGATGTAGTTCAGTGTGAAAACCCTGGGTTCAACTCCTAATACCACAAAAGAAAAAAAAAAGTAAGAAAAAGAAGAGGAGCTATCCCAGAGTGTGGAAGAGGCTAAGCTAAAGCTAGTCCTGCTCAAATTCCATCTCTCAGTTCACATCCTCCTGGACTGAGTCCCCCAAAACAGAAAGAAGAGTGAGTGAAATGGCAAAATCTGAGCAAAGTCTACAGATTAGTAATATTTTATCAACATAAAATTTCTTACTTAATTTTAATATAGTTAAATGTTAACATTAGGTGAAGGATATGTGAGAAGGGTATGGATTATTTTTTTTAAGTTTTTTTAAGTCTAAAATTACTTTAAAATAAAAAGCAATGTACAGGATGTAGATCAGAAACTGGCAGGTTTTTTTAATAGGTCATACAGTAAACAGACTTTGTGGACTGTATGTTCTCTGTGGTTAACTATCCTATTCCGCTTTTGCAGCATTAAAGCAAGCGGAGAGTATGTAAATAAATGGATGTGGCTAAAATAGGCAGTCAAATTCAATTTTCCTATAAATGTCCTGTTTCACGAAACATTATTTTGATTTATTCCTCACTTAAAAATGTAAAAGCCATTATTACCTACAGGTCATTCAAAAAGCAGTCAGGTTAGATGTGGCCCAGACTCCCTGCCTCTGGGTCAGAAAAAAGGGGTGCGAAGTCGTTATCCAAATCTATGATGCCCATTTTTTACTGCAAGATCTCTTAGTCCCTTAATGTGATACCAAAGACTAAGAAAAAGGAAAAAAAAAAAAAACACACACACACAGGAAACAATAATTGACTGAGAAGCTCTAAGAAAGGATAACAGCATGCAGCTCTTCTCAAACTTACTTTCTCAAAAGCATCTCTTCAGACTAGTGGCCTGATGAACACACTCACTAAAATACCAATTCAGTTTCTTAAAAAACAAAACAAAACAAAAAAAACCTATACTGAAAAGTTCAAAAACGCCAAAAAACTGGAAGCATTTTATCCAACACCTACATAAACAACAGCTGAAGAAGCATTTCACAGGGCTTTTTTTTTTTTTTTTTTGTACTAGGGGATTGAAGCCAGGGCCTTTACACTGAGCTATATCCCCAGCCCATTTTTTAATTTTTATTTTGACACAATCTCACTAAGTTGCTAAGTTGCCCAGGCTATGCGCAAACTTGCAATCCTTCTGCCTCAGATTCCCAGAGTGCTTAAATTACTGGTGGGCGCACAATCCACACTGTAATGTTTTTATAAGCCTGCTTTTTTTTTTTTTTTGAGACAGGGTCTCATTCTGTAGTCCAGGCTGGTCCTGAATATCCTATGAAGCCCAGGCTGCTCTCAAACTCACAGAAATCCTCCTGCCACAGCTTCACAGGTTCTAGAATTACAGGTGTGTGCCACCACGTCCAGCTTAAGCCTGCTTTTTTGGTGGATGGCACTCAACAAAGGCATTTCCAGCTATTTTTTGTTTAAAATCATATCTCCTAGAAACCCAAATTAAAACCTTCAGAACTGCTTCAGAAATAGAAAGAACAATGGTATAAGTGTATCAGAAGTGAGGGGGAGTATTTTAAGGGTGATTAAAGGTTAACACCTTTTACTAATAAATTTTAAAAACGTAAACATTCACCTTATGCTTGAATCACCTCTTGTTTGTCCCAGGGAGGAGAAAGCTGGACTGACCAACTTCAAGGAGACTTCTATTCTGTGACCCAAAAAGACATTTGCAAGCCATTCTTAGAAAATAAGCTACTAACAAACGGGATGGCACCTTATTTCATTATTCATATAACATTTTAGATACCTCCATCAGAGGCTGGAACATTTCAAAGTCCTTGAAAAAAATGAAGTGATAAGATCAAGTGTGTTGGCCTTACTTCAAGAGGTGTGCTGGGGGATGGAGGTGAAAAAGAAAAGCCAGAAAAACGAAAGATTCGACACCATCTACTCACAGACTTTCAAGTTGGAAAAGATCTGTATACCTCCTTCCACAACACAATACATCCCATCATCGCCACCTCTGATGAGTCTTCCATTACGTTTTTCTTCTACTAAGTAAAAAACCTTGTTTTCCAGTAGACTCCATCACTACTTCTGCCTCAAAAAGTTTTTAAAGACAATTATTCCTCCTTTCAGCGTTCTTTCAAAGTTCCTGAACTGGATCCGGCTGCCTCTAATCAAACAAAAGATATCTAGTATTGTAGGAAAGCACTTTTAAGACTTCAAACACCGGTAAACCCAAGAGTCCAGAGGCGGACATTTCAAAGGCGGCTCCCTAGGATGAAAACTCAAATTCTAAACAAACCGGTTGTCTGCGGCCCAACACTGTAAAGCCGGCATCCCAAATGATTTCAGAACATACGGTGTGCGAGCCATATTTTGAGAAGCACTGCCCCGTTTTATAACTCAGGAAACCACTTTAAGCCCAGCGAAGAGATATGGCCTACAACACAACTGGGTGTCGGTGGCGAACTCTCAAATCCAGGTCTTCCGCTCACCTCAAATCTGTTCGCCACGCCCCCCGTCCCCGCCCCCTCCGTCTCTCCACTTGGGGGGTCGAGCTCCTAAAATACACCCCCAAACTAGACTCGGTATCACCCCCGGGAAAAGTCAGGGAGCCCTTGCCTGGAAATGGAGCTGGTGGGAGCCCCTCTCCTGCTCCAGGCCTCAGTTTCCCCATCTGTACTCGCAGACCGGAAGACCACAACACCAGCGTGACCTTCCTTCGGGGGCAGAGGGCCTGGGTCGGGCTGGGCTGGCTCTTGGATTGCGAAGCCCTGGAGTCTCGGAAAAGCGGAACCGGGTCTCCCGCCCCCCACGTACCTGCCTCCGCGCAGCTCCCGCCGCTGAGGCCGCTTCCGCCTACCCGACAGTCTGTCTACCAGCCAGGGCCACTAACGCGTCAGACTCCCGGACCTCCGACCCCTCCTACGCACACTCGGTCGAGCGGAGCCGCCCCTCTCCGAGGGACTTCCGGCCACAACCGGAAAAGGTTGGTTCCGTGCTCTGTTGGCTGGCCCGGGTCCCGGGCTCTAAGGTTCCGCTTTGGGGCCGGAAGTGAAGGAACGCAGGATCCGTTTGGCAGCTTTCTAGAGTGTGGGGTCTACGCTCTCTTTGAGAAAAGAATAGATTCCAGAAGTCCCAGATAAGCTTGGAACGTCTAAGAATGATGGAAATGTATAAAAGGACCCAGGACCTACCTTGAAGATTCCACTGGCCGAATCGGGCAATTTCGGTATCAAAATACATAATGGTAGTAGTGATGTGTAATTAATTTAATAAAAAATTAATACATGAGTTTTTACTTACATAAAGAAGTGAATAAATAAATGGGGAGAAGGAACAGTCTTCCTTTAGGAATATGCCGACGTGAGGGAGTTAGAAAATCACAATGTTAAAACTAGAGAAAAAGATATTTATGCAGAAGTACCTCCCACCAATTATTTATTGATTATAAAGGAAAACCATTCAGAGGTGTAAGCTAGCAAAGCAGATGAATCCAAAATTTCAAAGTAACATTAACAGTCATGGCAGTCGGAGACCACAATAGGAACAAAGCATTTAACCTGTTACTCGTTGAAAGCATACTTTTTTTCTAATTTTTAAAAGTGTTTTTTTTTTTTTTGCTAAGAAAAGATAAAAACAAACCTGCCCCTTCACCTAGGGTTTCAAATGCTACAGGTAAAACAAACCTTGTAAACTCTAGATCAAATTATGTTCAGCTCTGCATATAGTCATGTTAGTTATGTAGGAAGTGGCCGTATTTTTTCAAAATCATTTTAATAAAAATCACCTTGAGAAATTGATGAATACACATACGGCATTTTGTTAATTTGTACTTACCTTCCCCCTTCTTACTCCTGCACACCCTGACACTTCCCTTTTCCCTCTCCACAAAGTCTATTTTCCTCCATCTTCCTTTCATGTTGCTCTTTCTACTATGATTTGGCTTTCTCAGAGCAACCATGTGAAATTCAGAATTCTGTGTCTGAATCATTTCACTGAGCATGATGGTCTCAAGGTTCTATTTTCCAAAAAATGTCTCAAGGAGGTTCTGTCTAAAAGTTGGTAAAAAGAAAGGTTTATTAGTCCTAAATTTACCAAGTCTAGCTCATTACTCTGCAAGACTGATGATACCAAGGATAGGTTTACAGGGACACTTGACTATGACCAGAATCTGCACTATTCTAGACCTATGGTCACCTTGGATTCCAAGGGAGCCACAAGTGAATGAAATCACCCTTCAAGTCAGAGGATTCCTCTGAAGCCCAACAATGAGATAATGATTGACTAGATCCTGGCCCATAAAACTGGCCCTGGAATTTTTGTTGTGGGCCAGTTGGATCCTTTTCATCAAAGTGTGTGTCCTCTGACTACTATTGTAACTGTAGTTCTTTCCTTGTCTGCTCAATTAAGCTTTAATTCCCGTTATCACTACTGCAAGGACCTATGATACTCACTGACAACACTATCATCAAATAGAGATCAGGTACCTCCCAAGAAGATGTGCTGAGAGAGCCACAACCTTGCCTCTGAGGTCCTACTGTTACAAGTGTGTGGCCCAGGGTTGGGCCCTTGGGCACTTGATTCATACTTGTGAGGCCCTGAGTTCCATCTTCAGCATGGAAAATAAAAAAAAGTACAGGGCCCAAACTTGATTTCATGAGGAAGTGTTAGAGAAACACAGTTTGAGGGACACTCTATGAAATAACTATTAGGTCATGAAAAGCTGAGGAACTGTTCTAGCTTAAAAGAGAAAGAAGAGGCGTGACAAAATGTGGTGTGTGGTCCTAAACTGGATCCAGGCAGAGGTAATGTCCGAGACAGCTGGAATGGACAGGACTGGACATGTAATGCAATTTGTGAATTGCTTGTTAGTATGTGTTGCATCAGATGACACACTGTTGTATGGCAGAGCTGCCATTTGCACCCAGGCAGTCATCCTTAACAATCAACTTCATTGTTGCATCCATTCAACAAACATGTAAGGATCTACAACTATCCAGGGAACCAAGTATGCAGTAAATAGAGTAGATGAAGTAAATTCACAAAAGAACTCCTATTCTTTCCCTTGTAAACAATGAATAACTTGAGGATAATTCCTATTACACAAACCTAGACTTGAGTCCACGGTCTAAGGACAAGAAGAGCAGTCCCTGACATCCAGGATCCACAGGAAGATCTTGGCATTCTCCTGTTGATCATAAAAATTTCACAAAATACCAACATGAAACAAAGTCACGCTGGATGTCAGGATGGATCACAACAATAACAAGACCCAGTATAATCACATCTAAAGTCAGACAAAACACAAATATTGTCCAAAACCCAAAAAGTGAAAAAAGAAAAACATTTTCCTTATCCTCGATCGTTTAGAGGCTTTTAGCCTCAGACTACTCTCTTTGTACAAAAATATATCAACGTATATATTCACAAACAGAATCCAATCCAGATCAAGGCACCCACTTCCTTAAACCTTCCCCAAAATCACCTCATAAAAGGCCCAAATCCTACTTGTCCTTCCTAACTCCTATAATTAAGATACCGCATTGTTCTTCAAAGTTTGCATCCTTCCACAATAAGTCATAAACTAATTTGTTTAATCAGACACATGTTTCAATTCATTCTTAAATCAGAAAGCTGTGAGAATATTATGAACAGGATCAACACCAAGTAAGCTTTCTATATACATTTTAAAGTTGAGCTACCATTTCCTTTAAAAAAATCATAGACTGTCATCATTATGAAAAGATATTGGAATAAAAAGTCTGAGCTGGGCCTGTATTCTCAGCACTCTGGGAGGATGGGGCAGGAGAATCATGAGTTTGAGCCCAACCTGAACAACTTAATGAGACTTTATCTCAAAATCAAAACTATAACATGGACTGAAGATGTAGTTTAGTACAAATGGGTTGGATGGCTGATATCACCAAAAAGAAAAGTCTGAAAAGATATTAAAACTATGGGCTTCAGTTAAGATAAATACTGAAGTTGTATATGACCACTGGCATGAGGTACACACGGTGAATTTGTGGTCAAACTGGATGACAGAGTTGGACCCTGTTTCAAAAAAACCAACAAAGAGAAGATGAATGAGGAGAAGGAGGAAAAGGAAGAAGAAATAATAATGTTGCCTTGCCCACGTAGTACAGAGCAGGGTAGGCAAAGGAAGGAGGGGTGGAATGTGGAAACTGGACTGAATATTGAAACTGAAAATACTGGACTGGAAAGGAAGGCAGGGGCTGGGGCAGTTGAGGGGTGGGAGCACAGGTGGAGGGATCTAGACCCTTTCTAAAGGGCATGGGGACAAAATGGAGATTGGGGACAAGACGACTAGAAAGCTCCTGAGGAGCCATGAGGGGAGCAAAGGCTGAGCCAAGGATCTGATGGACCAGAAGGTGGAAGAAGGATCAGGGAAAGTTACAGGGTGGGAGAAGGTGCGATTAATAATTTGCAGCCTCACGAGGTCATCTTCCAGGGAAGGAAAGGTGAGGGACCCGGGGGACTTGCTGCCTGCTTTACCTTTTAGGACTCTCAGGTTCCTGACCGTCTCTGAAACTCAGTTCTTTAAAAAATCTGTTCAGTGCAGGGAGAAGAGGAGTCCAGGATCCCAGAATCCAGGAGTCCAGCGATCACTCAGTGAAGAGCTGTGGGGCGGAGGTGACGTCACTTTTTTCTCCGGTTCCTTCTGTTGGCATGAGGGAAATGTTGCTTTGGGCTTTGCTGGTCCCTCATTCTGGCTGCAGGCTATTCTCTTTATGGTTATCAGAGATTCAGGGACCACGTGTGCAGCAAGGAGTCAGAATAAGCCAGAGAAAATAGCTGTCATTCTTCTCCTTGGTCAGGCAGGGCCAGGGAGTGTATGGCTCAGTGCTTCCAGCTCTGGCCCTAGCAAGCACAAAGCCCTGGGGTTGACTCCCCAGCACCACATAAACTGGGTGTGGTGGTGCACATCTGTAATTCTAGCTCTCAGGAGGCTGAGGCAGAAGGTTTGCTGTGTGTCAAGGCCAGCCTGGGCTGCACAGTGAGTACATGCCCATCCTGGACTACCGAGTGAGACACTGCTTCAGTAAAAAATCAGTTACCAGGTGTGCAGCAGAGGGTTAAATCCTTGCTGCGTGCCCTCGGGCATGTCACCTAACCCCAGGGCCTCAGCTTCTTTCATTCTCTGCGTGTGTTCTAGAATCAGGCTGAAGCTATTCACAGCCCTGCCATCAAGCCACCTGCACCAGGACATCCATGTTCATTTCTTTCTACATCTCCCTGTGGGAGTCCTAGAGCACAAACTAGAACTAGGGTTGCAGACAAAGTACAAGATACTCAGCCAAGAATGGTGGTATAGGCCTGTAATCCCAGCACTTTGGGAGGCTGAGGCAGGAGGAACCCAAGTTCAAGACCAACCTGGGAAACTTAGTTACTTAATAAGACTTTATCTCAAAATCAAAAATAAAAATGGGCCATATATATATATATATATATATATATATATATATATATACATATATATACGTAGTTCAGTGTGAGGGCCCCGGCCTCAGTGTCCAGTACTACAAAACCAAACAAAACAAAACAAATATCTGAATTTTACATGAATGTCAAATAAATAGTTTTATCATTATAACTGTGTCCTAATATCACTTGAAACATACACTAAAAAACTATTCATTGTTCTGCCAAAGGCATAGCTCAGTGATTGAAGCATTTGGCTAGCATGCACAAGGTTCTAGATTTGAATCCCCAGCACCACATACCTCTGCCCCCACACATACCCCCCATTCCCCTTCTACTGCCCCATTATTATTATTATTATTATTATTATTATCATTATTATTATTATTATATTTTGAGACAGGATCTCGCTCTGTAGTCCAGGCTGGTCGTGAATTTACTATGGAGCCCAGGCTAGACTCGAACTCACGGCAATCCTCCTGCCTCAGCCTCCTGAGTGCTGAGATTACAGGCATGTACCACTATGCCGAGGTTGTGAAGAATCAAAACTGGGGCCTCCCTTTCTCCAGGCAAGCATTCTAACCTCTGTGCTATTCCCCCAGCCCAGGGTCAGGTTACGGTCAGGAACTACCCTGAATCCGGGTACAGCAATTAATGTGTGTGGTCATGGTCACTCTCCCTTCAGGCTGTTTAGATACATTGTTTTATTTTTGACTGCACGTGTTCTTTCTGTCCTTGCATTTGCTCTCACTATTGGTACTCATGCACAGCTTCAGTTCTGCCGTGGGGAATGGCTTCCAATCTGTATTCCACATGCAAACAGTTGAATGTGCATCATGGCAACTGGACGAATTATAGTTACTAATGGTGCCCTGGTAATGGTAGGTAAAAGAGAGGTACTTGTAGAATTAATAAAGACAATACAAATGTGTGTCAAATTCACACTTGAAGTATCATTGCATCAACAAAATTTATGCACAAAAGCTAAAAAATGGATAATGTTATGCAAATTGTCATTGGGGCTATGAATTTCATTAGAACAAATGGACCGAACCATCATCAACTCCAGAAATTCCTTAAAAGCATAGATGCTTACTAGGGCAACATCGTTTATTTTTTGGAAGTAAGATGGCCAAAGAAAGGCAAAATGGCAAAAGATTTTATAATTTGCAACATAAAGTCAAGTTACTTACAAATGAAATTTGTGCCAGAGTTGCATATGAAAACTGGGTTACAGACCTAGCATTTTCAGTGAGTTTGACCATTCATTTAAATGAGCTCCACGTGTGTCTGCAAAGTGAAAGCCAACTTATCAATACCATATCTCAAACTGTAAAAGCATTCCAATTGAAACTGAAATTATAGCAAGCTCAAATTTTCAAAATAATTTTGTGCATTTCCACCAGTCAGCTAAACGTGGTCCCATGAACAGTGAAATACAGAGCTCTGCTTTTTTATTTGATACAGAACCTCAAAACCAGGTTTCAAGGCTGTTGAAACAAATCACTATATTTGTGACTCCATTTTTAGTCGACATAAACGCGTTATCTGCCAATTTTCAAATGGAATGTATAGAGTTGTAATCCGTCGTTCAACCTAAAGAAAAATTTGATCATATCTCTTTGCCTGACCTTTATAAAACCTACCTCCCCAGAGACAAATAGTACCCACTTCACAAACACACCTCATTCATATCGTGACTGTCAGTGCTGACGTTGTGAGCGCCAGTTTCCAAGGACAAAGCTCACAGTCAGCTTAGAACCAAAATATCTAAGGATCAACCTTGAGGCCCGCCCACTGATAGTTGCAAACTCTTCTGCAGAACTAGACACTGATGATAGTTTTATGCTCCTGTAACATTTTTTAATAAAAAATATGAAAAAGAAGCTTGTTTACTTACATATATTGACTTTACTGGGTATTTATAGACGGCCCAAGGCAATTCCTCTTCATTCAATGAGGCCTGCGCAAGCCCACAGGTCACCTGCGCCTGGGCTAGTTCATATAATGAGACAGATTCTAGTCACAGTGGCCTCTGCTGGGAATCCCAGCTACTTGGGAGGGTGACACAGGAGGATTTCAAATTAGAGGACAGCAGGGGCAATATACAACAAGACCCGTCTCAAAATAAAAAAGCTGGGGATGTAGCTCGGCGGTA
>PVKB01006968.1:0-46912 GCA_004027205.1 Ctenodactylus gundi | reverse complement strand
CCCCCCCCGCTCAGAAAGACCTATGTGCCAGATATGGTGGAGAAAGAAAGCCACTGGGGACAGTGAGTCCCACCCCATGTGTGGTTCTGGTAGCAGTTCCTATTGGGAGTGGATTAGGGGTAACGAGTGACGTGTCCTCTCTGAAGGACATTGTGGTGAGTGCTCCATTGATTTTAAATATATATAAAATATCAATCGGCCAAAATATAAAGGTAAAATTGAGGTCAAGTTTACTCTTAAAACAAATTTCAGTTAGAATATGGCAGCCCACAGAGCCTGGGTGGAGATGCCCCAGGGAGAAGAGGTATCTCTGTGGTGGGATTGGCATTTATGTGGTCTTCTGTGCACAACTGGATGCCCCAGCCCTGCATTCTGTCACTGGACGTCAGGAGAGAAGGGAGCCCTGGGCCCTTGGAAGGGAACTGCTGTGCCTTCCTTTAGGTGGGATTTGATCGGGCTCTTGCTGCCTTTCGTTAGAATGAACTGCCAGTGTGTGTTATGTCCAGACAATCACCTTGTGGAAACCCAGAACAAGCTGCCAAACAGAAACGAGGTAATCTCCTTGAAGTGGCTTGTGGGCCACCTCAGGTCAGTGGGGAGGAGCGGGCTCCCAGGCCCTGAGATCTGAGCTGGGTTGCCGAGTGCCCGGTGCCTGCTCTCGTCTGCCTCCTCTCACCCGGACCTCACAAAAGCCTTTCTTTCCACCGGGGCCTCCGCGCTGGCTTTCATCATCGGCGCCAAAGCCCGCCACTCTCAGGGAATAAAGGACATGGAGATCAATCCCGAGGGCGAAGACTCCAGTTCGAGAATGTCCCTTTGTCCGGGAACAGCTGTGTGGAATTCAAGACTATCCAAGGATGTAAAGATCACAGGATATCTTTCTTTCATTGTCTACTTGGTCGTCTGGGCACCACGCTGGGCAGCGGCCTTCTGAGGAGCTGCCCACCACAGTGAAGGCGTGAGGCCTCTGGTTAAAGATGTGTTCTCCACGCCAGGTGTTAACCTGCTCCTTGTATTTCTTCCCTTTAAAAACGAAATTCTTAACATTAAAATATATACGTCAGGGGCGTATAAATCACACTAAAACAATTTCAAGAGCAATAACGCAACCGACACCTAAGAACCATCTTTGACTTCAACAAACACGTGCTTTGTTATTTCAGGCGGGGGTGGCGGGGGGCTACTGCACTACCACTGGCAGAAACTTATATCTTTCTGGGGTTCTGTCTTTTGAAATGGATCTATTATCTGGTCAAGCTTTGAGGTTCAGAAGACGTAGGAATGAGAATAATTAACTTGGGTGTCAGGATAGGTTCTTCCCCAGGTGGACCAAACATTAGTAAACAAAGCCACACAGCACTGTGGCAATCACATTATGAGTGCATAGACCTCCCTGAAAAAGTCTATTTCAAAGTCAGTAGGAATGCAATTATAAAAAGGTCTGCCCATCAATTCATTTATTTATAATTTGTGAATCAATTATTTATTGAGGGTTTCTACCATGCACTAGACCTGGGTCTTCAACCTTTTGGCGTGCATGGCCACAGCGAGTGAAAGGAGATTTTTTTGGGCTGCATGTGAAACATGTAGTGTATTTCTTTATACCACAGTTGCTCAAAATTTCTATTTTAAGTTATTGTGTTTTTTTTTAAAACCCACAAATCTCAGCTTAATAAAGAAAAGTTACATGACTGCTTAATAATGACAAACACCTGTCTTCATAGGCACACAAAGGTGAAGAAATAGTGGAATTGGTAATTGCTGTGAGTTACTTGCCAAGTGACATAACACATGCATTGTCTGACACACCGGACCCGACTGGATTGTGTGTGCTGGGCACAGGAAGTGGTGTTAGCACTGTACTATTCTGTTGTCACTTATGTAGTCCCTGCTTGAGCACTGCACAATCAAGTCATGAACAACGTTGATAAAAGTCGTATGATAATGTTAAAAATTTATTATTTTGGGGGCTGTACTACTTACTAGCTGTCCGAGACTGTCAGCAGTCTACAGGCATTGGGTTGGGCATAAATGGTGTACAGATTTTGAGCTTGAGAACTGTGCAGTTGAATAAAAAAATCACAAAAATACAATGTTTTACGAAAGTTTAGATATTCATGTTGGGCCACATTGAAGGTCATCTTGGGCTGCACGTGACCTGCAGGCTGAGGTTTGGACAAGCTTGTGCTAGACACTTGAAGAGACCCAGCAGGAGGGAGATGAAGATGGGGCAAAGGGCCAGGAGCATCTGTGATCTTCTAGCCTGTGTCGTTCCCTAGAGTGAAGCATCCCGGGCCCTTTTCTCCGTGACATGAGGAATGATGAGCTTGTCCCATGTGTCCTATTACAAGAGCCATTCTGTCATTGCTTGGTGTCAACCAATTAGGGATAGTTTATCTTTCCACCTTCTCAGTTTTTTAGGTCTCTTTCCTGACTCCATTCCCGATTTAGGGTCAATTCAAAAAGGACCTTGGGACCCTGACCCACACTGTGCCAGAATGCATCCTGCTGCTCTCTGTATGGGGGCACAAAAGCCAGAGATGAGATGGGGCTCTACTTTCTACCGAGCTCAATACTGTGAGCTTCTTTTCCCTGGTATACCTTGTTCCCTTCTGGGAACAAAAATGGTATTGATATTGATGTTTGTATATTGTGTGCCACACATTGAGAAGGCTTGATGTAATTTCACATCTTAAAATCTTCCTAGGTAAGTACTCTTACCCCCATTTTACAGAGGAGGAAGCTGAGTCATCTGAGAGGTTGTTGACTAGCCCAATGTTGTGTCAAGAAGAGACAGGGTTGCTAGCCAACCATGAATGGACTGTGTGAGACCTTCTGAAACTGTGAGCTAAAATAAATCTTTCCTCCCTTACATTGTGGATAATGGGTATTCTTCCCCAGAAATGAATAAGTAACTAAAACATCCCCCCTTTTCACTGCTGTTCTTTTCTTTTTCAGTATTTTCTTCTCATCGAGATGTCTAGTTCTCTTGGCAAAGAGAGACATTCAGACACAATAGAGTATCTGTGGGTTTGAGATGGAACCCAAACGTGGAGATTTTAGGCAAGCTTTCCTTTTCTCATGTGCAAAATGTCATCGTCAATGGAGTGTACCATGTCAGTGAAGCAGAGTCTGGCCGCAACATAACTCTCCGTTGAGACCTACTCCTTCTTACCTTGACCTTTTTGCTGAAGGTCATCGCTTCATGACCTTCACCTTCCTTTTCCACCAACCATTTGTCTAAGGCTGGATCCTCACAGCACTCCTCTAATCTTTGCTATTCTTCCTGAGGCACTTAGAATAAAAGTTTCTTCTGGAAACCTCTTTCCGCTTTAACAGAAAATGTTCAGAAACAACAACTTAGCTTCAAGAATGAATCTCTGCTGGTGACACGGTGCAGAATGATGGTCCAGTGCAGAAGCTATTTCTGGGCAAATGCATGTTTACTGATTCTTGAAAAATCTTGATTATGAAGATCCCATTGATGGGGGTCCAATGGATGATGCCCCCCCGCTCTTGGCTCTGCGTGTGAGAATTTGGGTAAAAGCTGGAAAAATACATCCCTAAGAAACCATTTTAAACCCTAGATTGCATTTAATTTGCTTTTATGCTCTATTGTTTTGTTTATTGTGTGTATCTGCCATTCTATTACCAGAGATCCTTAGACTTAAGCCTCATCAATACAGCAGAAACCATCACACAAGGGCAGTACAAGACTAGGAACTCACTTCTTGGTCACATGTCATGTACTTAACAGTTGATGAGATCATATAGTTGACTCCTTAGTGATTTCCGTGTGTGGGCACATAATGACAAATCTCTGTAAGTATATGTTTCAGTATATATATAAATTACATTATAACATTTGTATATTATACATTTTAGTGTAAGACCAACACATACCTAGCTCATTGTCCCCAGATCAACTTCTTTTAAGTGAGCAAATAAAGTGCATATGTGTGTTTGTGTTTGTATGAGTACGTATGTATGAGTTTGTATGAGTAAGCATGAGTATGTATCCCTTTTGAAAGAAACCTAAATGTCTGGAATTTCTTTGGTAAAGAAGTCACACATGTGCATAGGCATACTAATGCACACATGCACACAATGCCAGATATGTTACAGTATTATAAATTTTCAAGATAGAAGGTCTTAAGGTGGCTAATGCTTTAGCAATGATTGAATAGTGCAGAACGTGAGGCCTGGTGAGGGGAAGGAAGACAGGCTTGTAGTGTGAGCCAGGGTTCTCTGCGCCAGGCAACACCTCTTCTACCTCCCCTCCCAGTTCCTTAAATTTACCTAGATTGCTCCTGCTGACAGCATGGCTAGCTTCTCTATCCCCAGGTCTCTGATGTCTCTGGCCACCCAGCATAAAGTAGTACCTCCTGCCAACTCCCGTTCTCCCTGATGTTTAGCACCTTACGCATTTACTGCCTGACTTCAACTTGAGCTTAAACTTCAGGAGAGAAAGATTTTATTTTCCTTATTCCAAAATCCACAGCACTTACAATGTCTGGCACACAGTAGGTGCTCACCAAGCATCTGACGGACCAATGACCTGGCGCCTACCAGTGAGGGGCTGTTTGAGTCACTGTTCCATCTCTGGGACAAAATGCTTGACACCCACAATGTAAAGGAAGAGAGGTTTATTTTGACTCATGGGTTTTAGAGGATTTGGCTAGCATTGGCTGGTTCCATGTCAGAAAGGGCACGGGGTAAGAGCCTGGCAGAGACCTCTCACCCTTTGGCAACGAGGAGGCAGGGAGGGGAAGAGAAGGAGAGCAGGAGGCAAGAGCTTGCCCTTGGGGGTCACTCTTCCAGCCAGGCCCCCCGGTGAGCACAGCGCCATCATGGTTCAATCATCTTCCAAGCATGTGAGACTTTGAGAAGGCAGGTTAGACCTAAGCCATAACAGAGGCAGAGCCCGCAAGGGGGACAAAGATGACGATCCCCAAACTCCCATGCAGCCACCATGGACCTTCAGCTTAGCGGGGGAGGAGCCTTACACTAGGAACCACATGTCTGGGATTAATTCTATAGGGGCATTGCAGAAGGTCACATGGGTGTAAAACAGGGGTCTTGATTGGTCTGGGAGGTTTCTTAGGAACAGCTATGGGAAAGGACCCCACACACAGTGTGTTGTCATTTCGGATCAGCCTTCTAGAATGTGTTGGTCCCTAGTAACGTTTGAAGGGTGTTTTGTCAAAGTGGAGGCTCCAGTGTTAGTTCTTTCTCGGAATGGGCTGGGTCTGGTTTAAGAGCTTAGCGGGGATGGAAAGATAACTTTGTGCAGAGATACAGCTCGCTGTACCTATCCTAAGTGTAGGTTAAATCACCGAGTATTTTTTGATCAAATGTATTTGAAAGGGTAGGCAGCAGTCAATATTATCTTAGTAGGGAAATTCAGCTGGGAGGGAAGACGTGTCGACTACCAGAATGGCCACATGATGTCGCTGTTGCTTAAAAATGGAGAGAACTCATGCCTCCTCCTTTGTGAGGACCAGTTGAAGGTAATTTCAGGAAGGTAGAAAAGCGTTTTTTTTTTTTTTCCATAAGGAAAACATTCTTATATACATACAAAAGATATTTATAAGTGTAACAACAGCTTGTATATGCCTTAAGGCCATTGCTTTTAATTTGTTATTTTTACTCAGCAATGTCTAATTTTTCTTGGTTACACCTGGTGATTTCTTCTGAAGGAGTCAGAGTGCAGTTACATCCAGTGTCTCATATCCTTGAAAGTTCAACATGCACTGTTTCACTGAAACAGTCCCAAATCCAGAAAAATAAAGATGTGCCTTGAATAGAGGGCTAGGATTACCTGATTAGGATTACCTCTGCTTTCTGCACCTGAGACCTTCCTCTCTAAAAAGGGCCACCTGTAAACATAGACTGTGTCTAGCTGTATTTTTAAAATCAACATAATTTCTTTAGAGTTTATCTATTCCCCATAATTAACTTTTTCTTTTTTTCTCACTTCCTTTATACATGTCCTAGAATTTCTATTTTTTCTTTTCCAATTTCAATGATTTATTTATTTACCAGTTATCCCATTCCTCAAACACTCGCAGCATACATGTTATATGGGAGACCTTCCAGGTCTTGCAGAAGACGAGAAGTTGACGAGCATATCACCCGTGCATATGAAGCTCTTGAAATCTTGTAAAAGTGTAGGAGCAACTCACCAAAATACTGAAATGAATTTAATGGACCCTCTCTTCAATGAACCAAAGTTTTTGCGTGTGCCTCATTGAAATCTCAGGATATCTCTTGCTGACCCTATTTTACAGGTGGGGAAACTGAGGCTCAATGATTTGCCAAAGCCTAACAGCTAGAGCTAAGATCTGAGTCTTGTAATGTTTGACCCCGGGGGCCTGAGCTATACTTTATGGACTTTAGTAACGTCAGATCCAAGATGGTGAATGACAAAACTAGAACCTGGAAGTACTATGGAAATTTATGTCTGGTGAGGATCCATGGAGGAAGGGGCATTTGAGATTGGCATCTTTTTTTAATGGTGCACACAATTTTCTCTAGTAGAGATGAGAAGGGAGACTCAATCCAACCAAGGCGAAGCTCTTGCTCATGGTACATTTCCAAGGTAACTGATGAAGAGTCTTCATTCTGACCATTGATCAGGGACCCAGGCTTAGGGACAGCCTGACAGTTGCCCACTCTGGAATGTGAACAGAGGAGGGATTGATACATGATAAAATTTTTAATTTCATTTTGTTTTAATATTTTAAACCTATGCCTGGATGTGGCTCGTATTACTCGGCTCACATTGCTTTGGCTGGAATTGGTTATGAGATCCTGGTTAACTGCAAGAGGGCAGAGAAATCTGGGAGATATAAGCAGTAGTTAGGACACCGGTGAACGTGCTGCCTTTCCAACCGCTGTGCTGACTCCCTGGAAGCAGTGGAGTAATCGGGCACTATTACCCAGATATAATCAATAGATAGATTTTGGTGTGGGAAGATTCAGCACCCAGTCACGACGACGCTCAGCAGCTATCAACAGGGCATTATTTTAGGGGTCTCCCTCCCCCATGGCTTCATGTCCCACCATGATTGGTTGAAAGTGAAAACCATAATTTCAAATGATTTTTTTTTGACTGAAGTCCTAGATGCTTTAAACAGTAAAATAATATTCCGGGAAATGCCATATTGAGTCTAAACAAGAGTTTTGAGCCTCTTTAGGAACGATGGGGGTGGGGCTGGTGGTTTCTAACACAAAGAAATAAACAAATAAGCAGCTAAAATTCAAAAAATGACAGTCGTTCTCATGTGGAGCCCGGTGTCGCCCCACCTTTTCCCGGGGAAGCCCGCTTTCCTGGCAGCCACAATTCTCTCCTCCATCAGGCGAGCCTTCTGACGAGCTCATCTGCAGGTCTGTGGAAAACAATCTAAAGACTGACCCATTGTCGTCCGCGGTGAAGGACGCTTTTGCTTGTTCAAGTGACATACCGGGCGACTTTCTTCCACACAGCAAGGTGCTTACCCACGTGAAAAAAAAAATGAAAGAAGCAGCCAGATTTGGTTACTGTCGGAGCCCCATGATTCAGAGATATCCTTGTTAATGACAGTCGCACAGCTGGATAATTAATCAAAGTATGGAGAGAGCACAGAGCACTCTCACGCGCACAGCTCCGTCCCGTCTCCACGGGATCAGGCCATCGTCTGTTTATTCTCCTTTGGAATGGCTTGAGATTATTCAATTATTCAGTAGCTTCCCTCCTCGCTGCGATGGGATGGATGGTTTTTAATTGGCACCGGGGTCTTTCAGCGCCTATGAACTTTGCTTGTCCCTCTTGTGACTCCAGTCCCCGGAAGCCTGAATGTTTATCTTTATCTAGAGCTGGGCCCAAACAATTCACCTCGGAGCCCTGATCAGCTTTTTAAAAAGCAGCTCTGCGGCGGCGCGATTGGTAGCACATCATGACAAAAATCTGCCTTTCTGCCTTGCACTTTTTCTCCCTGCCCACGTTGTTTTTGGCATAGACTACAGGATTTTTTTTTTAAAGTCTCTTTTTGGCATGAATTTTCTCTGATGCTGTGGTTAATTTTGTCACTGTTGTCTTTTCTTATGAAGAGGTTTGGGTTTCAACACAATTCAGTATATAAATATTTTCCCCTTACGACCTTTCTTTGAAGTGTTTGCTGGAGTAGCAATTCAATATCTCTACTATGTACACGCAATGTTTTTCAAATTTAGGAGAGATTACAATTGTTCATTTGAAGATGTTTATTAAGACAAGGATTACCATCTACTTTAGGGCTTTTGAACATAAACTAGCAATGAAATCTCATGAAGTGGAATGCTTCTATTGTTCTTACCCCTCGAAATATTTGCCCTCTATCGTGGAATTTTTCTCCTTGAGACACAATTTCTTCCAACCTTCTGTCTTAATTAACTCCGGATGTTCTTTCTCCGGCTTGGTCCCTGCGTAGCTCCGCCAGACAATATTCCTAACACTTGGCTGCTAACACCTTGTGTTGCTCTGTTGCTGAACATCCCGAGAGTAATGACTTATCACAAGTCTGACTCCTAAGTCTGATTTTTCAAGGCTTTATTCCACCTGACCTCAAAAAGGACTTCTCTTTTTTTTTCCCTGTTACTTCCCTACAAACATCTTTTTCAGTTTAATCTTCTTTCCTTCTGACTAGGTGCTTTGTAATCAAAGTGAGGTTTCTGACGGCAGCATCAGCCCTACCTGGAGCTTGTGAATGTGCAGAATCTCGGGAGTCCCCCGAAAGGGGGAAAGAGCCTGTGTACTGACAGGCTCCCGGGCATTCCCGCGCGCTGCCCAGTCTGCGCTGGCTGGATTCTTGTCTTTATGCTTTTGTGTATCAGTGCCATCTTTCCTCTGATCATGTACGTACATTTTGTGGCCAGCAATTGAGCATTCACTTCTTTCCTTGAAATATTATCATAACACATTTTAAAATTGAGATTTAGTTTGTAGTTTTTGAAGACATAAGGCAAAACTTACGTAGAGTCAAAAATATCCTTGGCAACGCCCATCAAATATGGTGTAGATGAACGTGTTGTCAGGAAATTTATCTGTGTTCAGATTTTCTTCCTCAGTCGGGACATTTTTTCTATTCTTTTGGTAGAATACCAGATCTACTGAATAGCTTGTGTTGGGGAATTGTATTGGGCAGAAGGTGTGTCTCCTACCTCCATGTGTACACAGTTAAATTTGCATGAGTCAAACACATGGCCGAAGTCACTCCCCTGAAGGCACGCCTGAGGAGTCTCAATTGTGTTTTTACTGTCATGTTGAGTGGGATCTAGTCCAAGAGCAAATGTGAATTATTGGGAGTATTTTGAAATATACTAGAATTTAACTACATCCAAGAAAATCTGATGTATTTTGGATTCTTTTGACTCAATTGTGAATCATTTGCTTTTCATTAAGAAAAAAATCTCAAATATTTAGTACAATAAAAAAAGAAGAAAAATGCTTTTTAATTTACTGAAAAGTGTATTTGGGATAGGAAAGAATCTATGTAGAATTGGGAAACAAAACTCCAAGAAACAGAGAAAGGGGGCTGTGAAGGAGAAGGAAACAGGGAAACCATGTCAAGTTTCAGAAGTAGGAATTTACTTTAGGTAGCTATATATTGCCTGCTATGGACTGAATTGTATCTCTTTAAAATCTTATGTTGAAGACCTAACCTCCACAGTGACTGAGGGTACTTAAGGAGACCCTTAAAAAGGTCTTTAGGGAGGCTCTCAGCGTGAAATCAGATCAGAAAGGTGGGGCCCTAATCGGATGGGATTGGTGCCCTGATTTAAAAAAAAAGAAAACATTGTTGCTTTCTTCCCCTTTCTCTGTCCACATTGCATGGAAGAAAAGTCCATGTGAGGACACAGTGAGAGCAGGCCCAGTTTTCTTCAAGGAAGAGCTCTCACCAGAACCAGCCCTTCTGGGACCGAGATCTCAGGACTGTGAAGGATCAGTGTATGTTTTTTTTTTTTTTTTTTTGAGTCCCCCAGGCTGAGATATTTGTTCAGGTAATCCATGTTCATTCATGCACTGTCTAGCCAAGAACAAACACTGTCCTAGGGACCAAATGGATTGGTGTTTTAACTTGAGGGCTCATTATTTCGTCTGTAACAAAGGGAACTCCAGTGATACAATTCATTGTGCAGCTGTTGGACTGTTCATCTCAGCAATTACGACACTTGTTAGATGAATAGAGTCAAGTTGCTTCTTAATTCTCATAACAATTTAGACTCTGACCAAAAACTGTGGCGTCCAAGCATTTCCCAACGCATTTAAGATTTTCAAATGGATTAAACTGCCTGAGTTTTGAAAGGAAGTGAGAGTGAAACTGCAACCTGTGGTTGGCTGCAGTAATGTGTGATTGCAGAAGTTGGTAGGAATTTAAATGGGTGTAGTGTTACTTCTTCAGCTAATAAAACATTCTTCCAGTAGATTAGATCTGTAAAGGTGGGAATGGCTCTTCTCAATGAGAGGGTAAGTTCAAAGCTTACTTTTCCTCTTTTTCCTTTAATGAAGAAAAAAGACTGTAGGGGGTAAAATTCAAAGTGCTGAAGTGGGAATATATGATAAGTAGAAAATGTGGACATTAACGGGCCCCTTCTCTAACAAGGAATCATATTCAGCATTCTGGATTAATGATAGGAACCTGCAAAACTTGAAGTGAGCTTTTGTTTGGTGCATGAGACACTTAGTACCAAGTATTTCACAAATATTCTGTACCTAATATCCACGATTTTCAAAGGGATTTGCAAATAATTACAATGATTTTTTAAACTGTAGAGTTAAGATGCTGTGGGGATTTCACAGAGTTGAGGGTATTGTATCTGGTCTCTTTATGTTTTGTTTCTTTCTTAGTTTGAAATGTGTCCAGGCTGACATATTACTGGCAATAAAAATCACTTAAAGCATATAAGTGAATATGATTGTGAAATGTTACTTTCACTACCCCAGCTTGTTGCCTTGAAAAATTAAGACTCCAGGATTTTGTTGTTTCAAAAAAATAAGAAGAGTGTTATTAGGACCACCTGATCAAGAGAACTGTGTTTTTTGAAAATTAGAAGGGGTTTTAATTCTATTTATGCTTCTAATTTTTGTACATTAACTTGGTTGAGCCATGGTATCCAGATGTGTGGTCACACATTATTTCGGATATTGGAGGGGCTGGTTTGGAATGAAATTAACCTTTAGATTGATGGGCTTTGAGTGAAGAAGTCTGTTCCTTACCCCAACGTGGGTGGCCTCATCCCGTCAGCTAACTGTCTGCATAGGACAAAAGACTGGCTGCTTTCCGAGAAGAGAGAATTCTGCTTTTGTCAGTCTTTGAACTTGAACCACAGTCTCTGCTCTTCTGTGGGTCTGTGACTTGCCATCCTTTATAATTGTGTGAGCCAATTTCTTATAATAAATCTCTCTCTTCACACATTATGGTGGTGCTCTTTCTTGGGACAACCCTGATTCCTATGCTGTGGAGTCTCGGTCCTCTCCTATCCCTCCCTGAGGCTCAAGTGTACATTTGGTAGGATGCAGAACTGCATAACTGTCTAAGGCATTAGCATTAGCAATGAGACATTAACAGTTGCATGATTCAAATACTGGCTAATGTTGACATGTATAATTTTTACAAGAGTAGGGAGAGTAAATTCCAAAGAACTTAGATAAATAGTTCCTGATTTCTTAAGCTTTGTTCTTAAAATTCACAGGCAGCTCGGTCAATTTCTACAGTGGTGAAATAATTGTGCCTCATGTGTTTCTCCAAACACAAGCTGTTGGGTCTGGATTCTGCTGCCACGTCTATCTCCTTGGTTACAGTCCTACTCGCTCATGCTTCCACGTGCCACTCAATTAGTGTTTTCTCTGCTGTGGGTATTGGCATTCTTCAGGTGTAGGCTTGGCCCTTCCAACTCCTGGATCAGGTATGCAGGCAGGTGGATTATATCTTTTTTCATAGCCTTACATGCCAGTCAGGAAAACAGACAATAGATGTACTAATTTTCTGAGTTCTCACCATAAAAATAAAAAGTAGGTGAGGCAATATGCCAATTAGGTTTCGTCATTCTAGCATGTACATATATTCTAAAACATTATGTCTCATACCATAAATATGTACAATTTTTGTTAATGAAGATAAAATAGACATGCTAAATAAATAAATTCCTGAAGAATGTCATGGGAACCACAACATGGTAGTGGTGACTAGTTGGGGTGGGATGGCAATAGCAGATAAGTCCACTATCTTGGCCTCAATTGATCGACCTAGGGATAGACATGTGATCCAAACTGGGCCAATAGGAGTTATTCTTTGGGTTAAAAGAGAGGTCCTGGTCATCTTTGAAAGCAGTGGTCTTAAGATGATTTAAGACTTGGTGGTAACCCTCTCTATTAGTGCATGAAGTGATAAAAGTAAAAATAAGTTATGACACGTACAAGTCTTGGAGGCATTTAGGTTCCTGATCTCTGGTTCCACCCTTATATTTCAGGTTTGGTTGTTCAACTCTTCGTGGAATTCTACAACCCAACCAATTATATTTTCATTTTAAGTTACTTTGATTTGAAGTCTGTCATGAGTAACCTGGAGTTCTGACTGATGCTAACAAGAAGCACAGCAGAGAGACATGTTATGATTGATGTCCACACCCAGACCTATTGCAGGATCCCCTGTTGACTTAGCTCTGTTTGCCCCCCGCTTGCCTACAGAAGTATGCCTTTATCTCCTTCGATATGCCCACCTTGCCACACACATTATTTTTAATTTAAGTGGATGTCAGATTCAGAGAAATGTGTCCTTCCTGCCTCATGGCTGCCTCCTTGTTTTTCTTTGTCCTTTATTTTGCCTCAGTTGGCCTCTTCCTAAAGTGATTACCCTTGGCCAGTGAGTGTTAATTCTGTTCATGTGGTGTCATGTGTCTGACCATAGGAGCGTTTCTGGTCACATTACACTAACAGTATAACCCTGCAATAGTCTGACATTGATTTCTCAAATTTTGAATTGTTCAGTATGAAATCATTGCCATCTGTGAGACAACTGCATTGAGCCAAAGTAAGCTCAATGTAATTTCAATTTTCTCTTCCTCATAAGTTTAAAAAAAGTCCATGATGTGCATGGGTGTGCGCATGGGGAGAGAGGAGAAACTCATTTGGAAACATAGTTTTCTCATAGAAACTTCTTTTCAAACCCTGTTTAGGAGCTTTGGCTCCACAGATGTCCATATAGCTTAAAAAAAAAAAAAACTTAAGTGGTGCTAATTGCTCTAAGCTGCTGAATGCTGTTAAGTTCCTCGGAACATGGAGCCCATTGTGCCTTGAATCAGAGTCTAGCACCATAATCTTAAAGTTGTCTAAGCTCTTGCACCATTTGAGCCCTAGAGCTTTTCTGAGTGTCAGGGGATTTTGGAGTTCTGAAAGTATTTCACACTGATGTCAGGGGATGGAAGGATCTCAGACAGGTCCTCACTACTGGATTCTGCAGCACCCTGTGTTTTCTCTCTTCCCGATCTTCAATGTCTTCATCGTTGAATCCATCATTTCTCCCTGCACAGGGGGACAGCCACTTCAGTTTTCAAGACATTCTCAGTTAAAATATGCTATAAATCAATAACCACTATGACTCCATCGTCTCCAATTTTGTCCGGTGGGACTGAAGCACAGTCACCTTCTGCCACATCTCTGGGGTTCACATGTGTACATATAGCTGCTTCTTCCTCCCCAACACTTCATCTATAGCTCTTGGTCCCTTTGTTGCCCACTAGAGTCAATATTTGGACCATAGAAGGAACTCTGGGACAACCATTTCCACAAATCTCTGCTTCTAATACAAGCTACTGGCCTCAGCTTCTGATGAGTGTCCTGACCTTTGTGCATGCCCAAGTCTCTTTCTTAGATTCTGGTCCCATTATGTACTTAGTCCCCTTGACATAGATGTTAATTCTCTAATAAAGTCCTGGTCTCCTCTTGGATCCTGGACATTGCAGTTGTGGACTCAGAGTCTATGCAATACACAGAACTCTCCAGGAAGTATTACACTAGCCTTCCAAATTCCTAGGCTCAGCACCAACCCTCTCCTTTGACATGATAAAACGGTTGGATTAGTTAAAAAATGTAATTAAGGATACAAACATTTTAAAGCAAATACAATAAATATATACTCTTGATATAGAGCTGACATCTCTTCTTGTAGTTCGACTCTTTAGAATTTTTCATAGATTTATGTATATAAATCGCACCCATGATTTGGTATAGTATATCTCTTTATTTTATTTTTGTTAGTAAAGAATTTAAGGCTTTAGGAGAAGTTTGCATTTAGAATCTTTAAAAAATTTCTTTTTCATCTTTACCAGTGATCTTCCTAATGGTTATTTGAAAACAAGGTTTTAGTTATTTGTATTACCAAGTCTTCCCAAATAATTTCAACTTAGTCTTCACAGACTTACGTCTTTTCCTATCCGCAACTCCTGTGGTGTACATGTTCATGATATCAACACAATGACTCATGTCAGTTCATCTACTACAGTGTATAGTTTCTTGGCCCCTTTGTCGGTAGGCCACAGCCATCAGCCAGAGTGTTTTATAGAAAAAACACAGGTGTAGGATGGTTAGAAGAGCTTAGCCTGTGTCTGGCCCTAGCCCGGGGCTACTATTGCTGTGCTGCACTGATGATTTCTAGACTTAGTTCAGCAACTTCTCAGGGGCCTCCTCCACCATGCTGGTGCTGCCTGGCCTCCACTTGGTATCATCTGGCCATTGTCAGGATTTACTTCTCCTTTCCAGGAGTCCCCTGCCCTGTACGATGCTCAAGGCAGAGCCCACTCTTGGGACTGATCACTGGCTCGGGCAGCAGCATCAGAGGGGACCAGGTTGGTGCAGCCAGTTTCTACCTCCCTCCGTCTTCATTGAAGTCCACTATGACTTGCAAATTGCTTTTTATTTACTGAAAAGAAAGAGGAAGCACCTGTCTGAGTTTATGCAAGGGGAAAGGACGCATATGGGCAGCCGTTTAGGTGGTTGGTTGGTTGGTTGATCCATAACTTGAACTAATTAATAAAAGCCAGAGTTGGGGGACACAGATGACTAAGAGCCCACAGGAGAGTCTCGGGCTAGACATCGGACCAGTATGAAATGGGTTTTGAGGCCATGTCTCCTAGATCTTAAGCAGTATGGAAATCCCAGTAAGGTCTTGATTACATATGTGATAAACTGAATTTCATTTCGAAATGCACTCTATTTTCCTGGCATTATCACTTTAATTCAGGCCAAGAGACTTTAATCAGACAATAATTTGAATTATGGTCCATCTCCTCATTTACCCTCAAAATTGTAATGTCTTTTCTTCCCAGTTAACTAAAGAATAACAAGCCATTTAGAATTAAATTGCAATCAGCGACAATGTAGTTAGAATCAAATTGTGTTAATGGGCTTCTTTTTCTTTATTACTTCTTCAGCTTCACAAAACTGCCCCCACAAGTCAACGCCGCCTTGAAGCATTCATGTTTGAAAAAGGGATCTGACGTAGGCAAGCTTGTGGTTTGTGACCAGCTAGGCCGGGTTATTTCGAAACACCCCTCAGTCCGGGCTTAAAGAGTAGGCTTTGTGGTCTGTGTATGCCAGATGGCTCAGTTCTCCTCACCTGATTGGATAAGGGGTAGACTTTAGATTCACATGGAGCCAATCAGATTATTTCTTTCCAACTAGTAAATTATGAAACATCCAGACAGTGGTGATCACGGGACGGACGGTCTCAGAAGTTTAGGTATCTAGACAGTTATCAGCTTAGAGAGAAAAATAGTCATGAAGACTGGTAGAAGAGATCATGGGATGAAACTACTACTACTTACTTGTATAGCAGAAAAGTGTCCGTGTGACAGGAGAGTAGAATTTTACAGAATTTTTTTTCTTAAAATGGAAGAAAGGCAATCAAATAAAATGAGAATTGAGATAAGAAGAAAACAAACACTTTCCATGATGTCTTACTTGCCCACAGTGGATTCACAAAGGTGAATTCTAGAAAGGCATCCCCAGAAAGAAAGTCTCCAGTGCTGAGACCTCTCCAGTGCGGTAGCCTGTGGTCAGCGGGCTTCCTGAGTTTCCGCCCCCTGCGGAAGCGCCACGTTTCCTCTTCCGGTCTCACTACCTCCTTCCCCTTTCTCGCTGCTCCTGCGCGTAGCTTGCCCCGTCCCTGCTGCCACGCACTTTGCCCTAGAGAATGATTGCTGTGGTTTAAATATATTTTAATTTCTGCCATAACTCATGGGTAATTAATTCCCCAGGTAATGGTGTTGAAAGGTGGCGGGAACTTTTTAAGAGGTGATGAGGTTGTAAAGAACGATTAAAGCCTTTTTTGAGGGAATGGCTTTGTTAATTCTGGCTGGAACGGATTAATTACCTTGAAAATGAGTTGTTCTAAAGCGAGGCTGTTCCTTCGCAGTCTCTTCTGCCTTCCACTTTCTGCCGTGAGTGAGTCGTGAGTCGAGGAAGCAGGAGGCCCTCACCTCACAGCTGGGCAGGCCCTGGCATCCAGCTCTTGGGCTCCCCAGCCTTCAGAACCTAAATAAAACCCTGTTATTTATAGATTGACCGGTCACTATAAATTATAGAGGTCCCGAGGCTCGAGTTAGGCGAGAAGCAAGAAAACACACTGAATTGTTCAGAGTCAAGTCTTGAGGGGAGACAGAAGTGACCTGAAGAAGACGACCCAGGCCCCAGGAAATGAGGCGGGGCTAAAGTCACAACTGCGTTCCATTGAACCTTGCTGTCCTTTTCCTCAGATACCAGCAGATACAGCTCTTAGCTTCATCTTGCATGTAGAATCTTAATGCCAAAATTGAGATATCTGTGGTTCTCCTGTCTGTTACTTGTCCTGGGTCATTTTTGTCACCGTCGGATCCTTTCCACCAGCTTGACCTTCATTTTCACGTAGAACTCTGGTGTTAATTACCTCTCCCCCACACCTGTTCACTCACTCTGAGCTCCCAGGTGGTTGTGCGTGGCCTCTTCTAATAGCGCCTCCCTTCCCAGACCTGCTGCACAGTGGCTGAGCTCCGTGGGCCTTTTCTTTTATTTGAATAAATCTCAACAGATTTTTAAAAGAGACCCACAGTCCCTCCGAAGCTGTGTATCCAATTTTCTAATTTACTCCTTAAGAAGTATCCTCTCCGGGTGAATGTGACAACCTGGGTTCTCAGCCTTCAACTAAGCAAATTAGAATTTTAAACAGATCTCTCTAGCGTGAGGAGTAATATGTGCTGTTTCCTATTTCTAAGGAACTGTTTATTTGTTAAGCGTTAGCATCTGTACCATTTCAGCTACTGAAAAGAGTTGCATTCCAGAAGCATATTAGAAGAATCTGCAAATTGTGATATTGAGACCAGTTTGAAAAAGAAGGCATCTTTTCAAAGATAGGTGAGGGGCCAGGGAAATAACTTACTAGAGAGCCACCAAATCCACAGCTAATCACCACAGCCTTGTGACAATTCTCGTATTTGTTCTATTCACCGTTCATTCATTCCTTCGTTCGTCCATTCAGAGTCAACCAAATACCTTCTGGGTCTGGACCTACCAGTGGTAACAACAACAACAGCAACAGCAATTTGGGGGAGGGGAGGGGCGTGTAGTGGTGCAGGCCTATAATCCCAATACCCTGGGAGGTTGAGGCCGCAGGATTGCAAGTTTGAGTCTAGTCTGGTCAGCATAGCAACTGAGTGAGACCTTGTCTCAAAATTTACAAAGGGCTGGGCATGTAGCTCAATGCAAAAGCTATGGGTCTAATAAAACCAAACAACCCTCCAAGACAAAAAAGAACAATAATAGAAATATGAAACTGCATTTGTTGAGTTCTTACTATGTGCTGGGTGCTGCACAAATTAGTTAAGATACATGATAGCGATTTATCTTTACAATTCTATGCTATAGTTGGGGAACTGCCATTACCTGTGAAGAGGTTAGATAATGTGACTTTCCGTCACACAGTAAGGATATGTTGGGACTGGTGTCTGACTCTAAAGGTCTCGTGCGTTATTACACTGCCTGAAGCAAGCCCCAAGCCTTCCGCCACCTGGCTGGGCTGCCTGGCTGGATCCCTTCTGTCAGTCTTGTTAGGAGGTGTCTCCTTCCAGCATCTGGGACATTCTAGGGGAAGGATGCACTTCCAGGCATTGTATTACTTTCTTTTCTTTTCTTGCCTGCTCTGAGTTAATGGGTTATTAAACTGCAGGCCCCAATGCTGATATGAACTTAAAAAATACTTGTTGATATTATAACCTGTTTGGGCTCCTAAAGCAGAATGCCATAGATAAGGTGGCTTTTGAGGTATCTTTTTATTTCTTTTTTTCTCTCGGTGCTGGAGGTTGAACCCTGGGCCTCTTGTATGCTAGACAAGTGCATTAGCAGTGAGTTACGCCTCTAGCTCTGTTTTTATTTTCATTTTGAGGCAGGGTCTTGCTAAGTTGCCTAGGCTAGTCTTGAACTTGCGATCCTCCTACCCCAGCCTTCTGAGCAGTGGGTGGCTTATAAACCACAGCAATCTTGCAGTGACTTTCTCTTTGTAAAAATTTCTAGATGAGGCGAGTTTGTTTTCCAAGCCCTGTGTCTTTCTGTTTTTATCCCCTGTGATAATACTGCTGGTGCTTGGACACTTAGCACCTGAAGACAGAGACTATCAAGACCTTTAAAAAATGTGGAGCTGCTACCTGTGAAGATCATTTTCAGTTCCTATTAAAATTCTCACTTTTCTCAGTTCAGTGAATCTGGAGACAAAGATGAAGCCTGTGTATCAAGGTTATGGCTACTCACGGAATATTGGGCCCATGGCCAATGTTCTGTATATTGAGCCAGATTTAGACATTCATGTCTCTCCTCCTCAAAATTAATAAGGCATTTCTGCCTATTCACTTCTCCCTTAGAAATCCTTTATAATTAAAAGAAAAAGATAATGTGTCATGAGCAGAGTGCTCATCGTCCCAAAGCCCTTGAGACCAAGCCCAGTCAGAGAAGGTGGGCCAGCTTTGTGAGGGGGATGCTTGGGCTGGGAAGATGAAATCTCTTTCTAGCGACTTACGAATGAAAACATCAAGTGACAGGTCATTTATTTAGGAAATCAGAGCAAGGCTTGGGTCTGACTTTGGATACAAACTGTTAAATATTTAGGATCATGGGAACATCAATGATGAATTATCAAAACAAAGTTAGAAAGACCGGGGGGTATCGTCAAATTTGTGTGCCTGCACCTGTTGAAGGGGGCTCCTTTTTCCTCATATAAAGACACTTTCTGCATCAGGGCCCTTGCAGTTCTAGTTGTCACATCCTGGTTCAGTGCAGGAGGAAAGGACTTAATGATGCCTGGCCCTTTGTAAGTTGAGCAAAATCCACCTCAAGTTCTACTTATATCTCGTTGTGCAGGAGTCCTTTGCCACCCCAAGCTCCAAGGGAGGCTGGGAAAGTGAGTGCGCAGTATTTCTAGTCTTCCTAGTGAAGGTGAGTGGGGAGATGGTGCTTGTGAAAGGTCTTTGGACAAGCCATGAGGAATGTGTGCCTTCTCCTCCTCCTTCTCTCTCTCTCTCTCTACCTACTCACACCAAGCTCCATGCTAAGCATAGCCTTACTCCTCCAGCCTTTGCACCAGTCCAAGAGGCTCTTTTGATCAACTGTCCTCGTAGAGTCCCTATTATGTTTCGGTCTTTTCTTCTCAATGAATAGAAAAATCCTGAAGGCAGAGTTAGCTTCGATGTCTTTTTGCGTATCTAACAATCCTTATTACAGAGCTTTGTACATTGTAGAAATTAAACAAAAACCGTGTTATGATAGTGCACCTTTGCTTACTATAAAGTATTAGGCAAATTTCAACGAAGAGTGCAAATGTACAATCTCCTGTCAGATTCCTTCATAGCCTTCAAAACTCACTTGAAATGCCACTGGATTGGTGAAATCATCCTTAATCCCTTTTGCCATCCCTCTCCTCTGCACTTTTCTATTCACTTCTTCTTAGAGAAGGACGTCTGGATGTAACAGTCCTTCTTCGGCTTTTTATGAGTTAACTACAATGAACTTCTTACTGTATGTATGCCAATGATACCCTCTTTTTCTGGAATATTTAATGAGAATAAGAAACTGAGTCATGGAACTAGACTACTGGTACTCGTAAGATCAGGTGGAGTTGTATATATTCTACATTCTAGCGGTAGGGAGGGCTTTAGTTTAGATGTATTCAACAAAATTAAAGAAAAATAGAAAATAGGAAGCTAAGAGACAGACAATCCTTAGCAAAAAGAATTGGGCAGATTGCTAGAGACTCTGCACTCTCTGCAAAGACTGACTTGAGCTTTGGAGATTTGAATTCCTACAGTTTCCCAGGTGGTTATCTGTGCCTCTGTCATTCCACCTCGGTTGCTATTGTTGCTGCTCTGACAGTTAATATTGACTAGCACCTACTATGTCCCAAGCACTAGGATAATCTCTTGATGTGCATTTAATAGACTCAGTAGCCTGATGATACAGATATTATCTCCATTTTATAAATAAAAATCATGAGGCTCTGAGATAGTAAGTTACTGAAGAATCCAGCTAGTAAATAACATAGCAGAGACTGAAATGAGGCTGTATCTGTTCAAGTGAGTCCCACTGTATTATTCTGTATCATTAAAAGATCCTCACAATAAGCATCTTTGTTGCATGTCCATTCGTTGCACTTTATAGACACCTTACCTTGTTCACACAGCTCAGATTGAAGGTAGCTGGGCAGAACAGATCTCTATCTTTCCAGTTTATAAAATTGCAGACATTTAAAAAGGATTGTAGCAAAAATAATTTCTTATCATAGATTTAACTTGTCCCCCCAAAATCTCGTGCATTTGAAAGATGACTGAGATGTGGGGGTGCTGTATTCATAGTGGATTTTTCCATTGGTAAGTTTAGTAGCGGAGTGTGCTGTGAGGAGATGAGGCCTGGTGGGAGGTGGGTCACTGGGGGCATGATCTGGAAGGGTGCATTCTTGTCCCCAGCTCTGCCTCTGTCTCTGCTTTCTGGATGCTGTGGGTTGAGCAGCTGTCCTTTGTCATGTCCTCCCAGTTTGCACTTCTGCTTTGAAGACAGCCGACCATGGCCTGAAACCATGAGCCAAAACAAATTTCTCTTCCCATAAGTCGTGGGCTCTGGGTATCATGTCTCAGAGGCAGAAAATATGATGGATGCACCCCCTCATGGAAGTCTCTGTTGGTTTGTTTTTGGGATAGGGTCTTGCTGTCTAGTCCAGGCTGGCCCTACCTCACTATGTAGAACTTGAACTCATGTCAATCCTCCTGCCTCACACTCCCGAGTGCTGGGATTACAGGGGTGCGCCACTGTCATCAGTCCCTCTTCAAAGGATTAAAAGTTTCATCCATGTGAGTGTTTTGGTTTGAATGTTCATTTTTCGGGTCATTGGAGTAAAATGATGTATGATTAGATCAGTCTGTAAGCATCTAAGCTCTGGTCAGAGCAATAGCACTGGGGTGGGACTAATGACAGAGTTAGGACAAAGAGGGCACAGGTACACGTGCACATCAAGCATTGCCTGTAAAACGACTAAATATGTATTCTGCACAAATGCGGACCATGTCCTCTAAAATGAAGTAGTGAATAGTAACAAAGCAAGAATTCTAGTTAAGTAGTTGCTGAATCTATACTAGCTTTCCATCACATATTTTCCTTGTCAACTGACACTCTGGGATTGTATGAAGGTCTACCCTCTTTATGAAGTTAAAAGTAGATTCTCATAGTCAAAAGTTAAGAAGGAGTATTACAAATTATGCCAAAACAACACCGAGTCTCTGTAATGAAAAGGCAAGTATGCTAGTCATTTTCTTTTCCTGTATACCTGGCAGGTGTTCTTACTGAGAAGAAAACTCTGGGTGGTAGTTTCTGACATGGCCTTGCACTCTCGTGGTAACAACTAGGAAGGCCCTGCTAACCATGGGGTTAGTTTTACTGCTGTGTTTCTGTCTCTGTGCTATAATTTGGGTATTAGGTGTCAACTAAAGGCTTACGCGTTAAAGGCTGGGTTTCCTCACGGGTGCTACAGGGAAATGGTGAAAACTTGAAGAGATTGGGTGTAGTGACTGGAAGTTAGGCCACTGGTGACATACTTTTGAGGGGACTTTGAGACCCAGGGTCCTTTTGCATACTGGGAATGAAACGGGTAATTGGGCTCTAACCGGTGTTCCCGCCATCATGTGCTGCCATGCCATAGAACCAAAGAAACAGGGCTACGGACCGGAACTCCGACACTGGCAGCCAAAACAAACCTTTTCTCTTTATCGGGTAACTATCTGGGGTCTCTCATTAAAGTGCCAGAAAGCTGACTAACACAATCTTGTTTAGAAAAGAAAGGATTCGCAATTGTTCTTCCATCGTCCTGCTATATTTCCTAGTGTCCATATGGAGCGCTGGGGATCAAGAACTCAGTTTTATCTGATGTGTTCTGCTTGTTTGGCTCCGTGTCAATGGTTTGTGTCTCCAAATCTGGTGCCTTATTCATTTCAGTTTGGCAAACCAGTGAAACAAATCTCACCTCTGTATACGACATTAATCAACTAATGCTGTTGAGCTGTAGAGAGCAGGTATTTGAGGAGCAAATGTTATGGCATAATTGAAATTAAAAGTCTTTTAATTCCCTAAGCAACAGAGCCTCCACCCTTCACCTCCCTCAAAGTTTTGGGGTATGATTTCTCATCTCATTTAAAACTAGCACCGAGGCGAGGACAAGATGGCGTGGACGCTCTCTGGAGATCGGATGGCTAATGACCTCATCTTCAAATGGTCAATGATAATAAACAAGAAGATGGGATTTCCAAGGGGGCAGAGCATTAATAAGGTAAGATTTTAAAATTAATTTTTCAAGTTAATTAAAATGTCCAAAAGCACAATAAAACCGCGGAAAATCTGGCCAGGGAACGGCAGCGTGCCTGATTAATGCAAGTCAACCGTCTTCGGAGGGTAATAGTAATAATGACGAGATTATGGATACGGAAGACCCAGCTAAAAAGACATGTGATGCATGTAGAATACAAACTGCGTCCCAGTTACTCTTTTATGGCGCACAATGGATCTTATTAAGGAGGAATTGCGGCAAGAATTACCACCGAATTGCTCAATAAAAGTATCGTGTAATTAACAGCGTTGCGGCAGCAGCTGGAGCGGCGCCACCCATCGATATTCGGCGTTCTCCACCCTCCCGGCTTGCTAAGGGGTGTGAGCCATAACTAAGACTGTTTGTCTGATCCCTAGATAAGAGCCATTTGTGGGGCGCGTGCTGCAGGACACGGGGTATGGCGGGAGCAAGGCCCTGCGGCTGCCCTGGTGGGGGGACGACTTATCGCTCCAACAGGGGAGTTCAGCTGGGAACGCGAAATGAGCTCCGATACAACGCTGATTGTGTTCATACCTTCCGCAGAGGTCGAAAGATGGAGAGATCACTTTTGGTAAATGAGATTACGCAGAGGATTCTGGGAACACATGGCATGTGAAGAAGGCTTGGATTCCGATGTTGGCAAGATTTCGATCGCTGGAGATAATGGTGGCTTGCTACCGGTGTGTTCTTAGATTTTTGAAAAAGTTATAGAGCACAGCATGTCACCCAGGCTGTAAGAAATGATGGTGGCATATTTGTGGCACAAAGTATAGTCAAAGGGAATAAAGAGGAATTCAGGTCAATGATGTGTTGCAAGAAACACATTGTCACATGAAATGGAGGAAGTTCAGACATGGCAAACTGATCTTGTGCAAAGGGGTTTAGGGCATTTTGGAGTCAGCAGTTTTGACTGAGACAGACATACTTGACCTTAGCTGCACTGTACTTTGGCTACAGAGTTAGCTTGGAGGACAAGAAGCAGGTCATAAAAATAATTTTTGGGCTGTTGCAGCATTCCAACTCAATGGAAATAAGAGAAATTGCTATGATTTGGATGTAGCTTGTTCCCCTGGGGCTAATGTGTTGGCAGCTTGGTTCTTAGCGTGGCAATATCAAATGGTGATGGGACCTTTAAGAGGTAAGATATAGTTGGAAATTGCTGGTCATGGGGAAATTGCCCTAGGAAGGGATTAGTGTAGAGCATCTTGTGGGACCCCTTGCTTGGCTTCCCATCCTATGATCTCTCTCTCCTTTTCGTGTTCCACCAGTGGGAAGCCACCTGCTATCAGGCTCTCTCCAGAGTTGAGCTAATGTGGGTGCCATATTCTTGAACATCTAGAATCATGAGATAAATAAATCTTTTTTCTTTATAGGTTACCTAGCCCCAGGAATTTGTTTGTAATAACAGAAAACAGACTAATCAAAAGGACTAACGTTATGTGCTTTGTGAAAACAGAAAGGAGAGACTAGTGGTCACTGACATTATGGAGAAGGGACTAACAAAACCTGAATGAAGAAGAGGGAGTGGTCAAAGATGACCACAGACTAATGTATTCAGGTTACCAGGAGAAGGATTGGATAAGTGCCAGAGATTTGGTGACTGAAAGAGCTTTGGGAACATAATATAGAGGTGTTGTACAGTGATGATGTGGACAGATGCTTCTTGCCCATTGTCCAGCTGAGGCAGGTTTCCTTGTTCACCTGAACTCTTGTTAGCACCTCTTAGACTGTGAAAATATGAATTTAGGTGCTACTATAGATGGCTGTCCCTCTTATGAAACGCACCAAAAATAGTAACATAAAAAGACCCCAACATAAATGGCAGGGTAGAAAGAGAGGCAATGGTCAGATAGGAAAGGGGTGAACCTCTAAAAAAGGGGTGGACATAGACGCTCACTATTTCCCCAAACCCCGTGGTTCTGATATGTTATAGAATTTGGAATTTATATATTTACAAATAAAATGTTAAATTTTATGTCATGTGAATTTTTTTACCACAATGAAAATTTAAAAAATCTCTTTTCCATAAAAAATGAATTTAGGTGCTATGATATCGTGCTTGTGAGATAAGACACATCGTCATGAAATAAGGTGTAGACCATTTCAAGGCCATCTATTTGAATGCTAAGATTCATTAGGGTTGCTTAGGACAACATTTGAGGTTTTCTGTCTCCTTGGGGAAGATAGTATTGTGTTAAACTCAGTTCTGATGTCCTGAAGGATTTTTGGGCCCAAGATTATGGGATACTACTGGTATTTTTTTAAATAAAGCTATCTTCAAAGCTCCTTTACTTTCTCTTAAGACTGAAGAATGCACTCTAGCCTTTGTTGTTGTGTGGCTATTATTTCTGGCTATATTTTTCTCAACCAATTGCCTTTGTTTCTGGTATTGGAGCTAATTGGCCAAAAAACATTGACTTGTCCAAGCCAGTGACCTCAGTGTATGGTGAAGCACTGGTATGGTGAGGAAGATTTGCCCGAAAATTTGAGCTGGCATAGATAGACTCTAGTCCAAATTCTTGAATTTTATTCTAGCCTCATAAACTTAGTTCATTTTAACTTCCTGGACTCCTTAGTTCCTTGAAAACTTTTACCAGAAAGAAATAAAGTTTCTAGCTTAGTTACTCCTCAGATCCATCTCTGCCTCTGTAGCTCCGGAGGCACTGTGCTGGTTTTGGCCCCCACCTTCTACAATGAGGACTCTCACAACCCACTAGCTGTTTTTCTGACCTCTATCTGGTCCTTTTAAAAGCTGGCCTGTGCACCATAGTCCATATTATTTTCATTTTCAGGATTCTGTAAAGTTTCTAAAACTCCCAGTTACCCCAGGGATCAGCTATAAAATTTTCATCCTGAACTTAGAGATTCCCTCTGGATTATGGATTTCCTCGGGTCTCCTTGTCACCTGCCCCAGCTCACTCATTGTCTTAGTTACTTTCTCATTGCTGGGACAGAATACTTCACATCTGCAACCTTAGGGAGGGAAGATTTGTTGTAGCTCATGGTTTTAGTCTATTCACACGTGTGCAGCTGGAAAACGGTGGAGCCACATGGCAGGGCTAGAGCCAGAGCCAGAGGCATGGCAGAACACAGCCAAGTACGGGAACACGGGCAGAAGGAGCACACACCCCTCCAGGCGAAGCCCCAAGCATCTGACCTTCCAGCTAGGCCCTACACGCCAACAGCACACAGTATCCACAAGTTCGTGAGGCTTTTGGGAAGCACTTCAGATACAACCCACAACACCTAGTTTTCTCTTGGTAGTAAGTAGCCGGGTTGCACTTCCACACAACTTCTTGCAGCTGAATCTGAGAAGCCACGGGCACCTCTCCTTCTCTCTCCAGTTCCATTTCTCTTCCTCTTTTCCACGTTTGCCTCAGATTTCTTCTTCCTCTTAGAGGTCTTGTCTGGATCAGGTCAGCTCTTTCTTAGTACGGGTAGTCTGTGTCTTTGCCACCTTAAGTGCAGGTGGATCACACGAATGTCATCATATTCTTTCTTAGTAGGTGGAGAGACCAATCTTCTCCCTCTGTTAAGTTTGCCTAAGAGGAATTATGGCCTTTCACGAACCTTCCAGAAAGGCCCTGTTGGCTTTTCTCTCTTGCCGTGTGAAAGGATCACTGCGCCACTCAACTAAGTCTTCTCAACGTGGATCCTAGAACTGAGACTTGCATTGTACTTTCTAAAGGGCATTTGGATGAAAATAGAATAGTTTCTACTTCCACCTAATTGCTGGAAACCCTAGACTAAGCAGAGTGACATGAGTTTCTATGAAATGGTTTATAGCTTTCAATAATTTAAGTCATAGATCGCCAAGAAAAAGGGTTCTGAGAGTCATCAGAATTAGGCAGCTCTTTTCCCCGGGTCAGGGCCTCCTTTGATTTCATTTTTACTGCAACAAAATGTAAATTTCAGGACATCCGGGGATAGAGACTGACCTCAAAAAGTTTGATTGTCTTTTTATTTCCTACACAATGTAGTGCAAAATGTCATGTTGGTATTACTTGTCTTCTGCCTGAAGGTGAATGTCTTCCCACTGAGAAGTGGTCAGGGCCCAGGCTCAGCCCTGTTGGCTATGCCCATGGACATAACAAGGGAGGAGGCTCATCCCTGCTGGCACAGAAGGACAACCTCCTTTCCTTCCTTCCTTCTTTCTTTCTTTCTTTCTTTCTTCCTTTCTTCCTTTCTTCCTTTTTTCCTTCCTTTCTTTCTTTCTTCCCCTCTTTCCCTCCCTCCTTTTCTCCCTCCTTTCCTCCCTCCCTCTCTCCCTCCTTTCCTTCTTTCCTTTCTTCTTTTCATACTGGGGATCGAATCCAGGGTCTTTGCAGTGAGCTGCTACATTCTCAGCCCACTTCTTTATTTTCAATTTTGAGCAGGGCCTCACTAAGTGACTAAATTGCCCAGGCTGGGCTTAAACTTCTGATGCTCCTGCCTCAACCTCCCTGAGTGCCGAGATGACAAACCTGTGTCACTGGGGCCTGACTAGGGCAGTTATTCTAATGGGGGAAATGGGATAGAAACTGTAGGCCAACAGTGTCAACAGCAAAACTCAACACACCTGCTCCTCTCTTACTTTCTTCCTCATTCTTAGTAAAAACATGGAGAAGCAAACAGTGAGGGACTATTCTCAAGAAAAGAACTACCTCTTCATATTCTATTCTCTGGCTGTTGGTCAAAAGACACATGCTAGTTTTCCTAGGTTTCTGGTTATTCTATTCCAGCAGTGAGAAAAGAACTAAGACTGTGACCTTCTGCTTTGATTCTGCCCCAAGCCTTCACTCTGAGGCACCCAGCTTGTCCTGATTTGGGAAGGATTTGTCCAGGTTTCGTGTCCCTGGAACCTCTCTCAATCGCAAGAAAACCACAGCTGGTGTCCCTTCCTGTCCCTTCCTGTCCCCCTTTGGCCCTGCACACTTCACTTTTGTGTTTCCTGGTGTTTCTAGTAGATTTGGGATCCACGAGGAGAGGGCTTTCACCACGCTTCTCTTCTCTCCCCTCTAACTTGGTGCTCTCTGGTTCCCTGATTCTTTGCTGAACATGAGTTATTCCACCAGCTGTAGCCACTGCATGCCCAGCTCTAGTCTTATTCAAAAATTTATTTTTTTCAATTAAAAAAGCAACAACTATAACTATATACACTCATGGGTACAGTGTGACTTTTATTAATTAAGCATACATATCAGTATAGACATGATTATCTCAAGCTAACTAACATTTCCACTACATCATTTTTTAATAGGGAGAACACTTAAAATCTAAACTTTCAGCAATTTTGCAACAGACATTATTGATAACTGTAGCCATTGTATTATGCAATCGATTACGAAAACACATTTGTCTTGTGTAATTGAAACTTTATGCCTTTGACAAACATCTCCCATTCTATCATCAGAATTCCATCCCAGAGTCTGGTAACGACCATTGTACTCTGTCTTTTTTCCAGTTTTAACATATAAATGAGATTATGTGATATTTGTCTTTTTGTGCCAAGCTCCTGCGGATCCCTCAATACCTTCGCTATCTGATGTGATCCCTACTTTTATTCTTGAAAAAGAAAATTGGTAAATACAATCTTGGTCATTATTTTAACTACTTATTGTAGATAAGCAGGAGGCACGAAAGAATATATAACAATCCAGAATTATATCGGTGGGAGAAAAAAATCCCTGCTTATTAGTGTATTTCCTTTATAAAATAAGTTAAATCATAATTGTATAACCCATCCTTTTTAATCCTCGCATATAGAGGAAACATTTCTTTGTGAGCAGTATTTTTAACCATGTAATTAAAGTATATTTAGGAATTTTCATGAAAAAGTAAATTCACTAGTTTTTATTTGTATTTTTTTTTATTATGGTAGATAGGTCAATAATTAAAATATAAAGAGAATATACACTAAATTTTAAAAAGGGAGAGAGAAATAGACATCAGGTTATCTTCCTCACCCAGGGAACAATGGCTGTCAACGCTTGGGTGTCTGTCTTTTTAGATGTATATTTGTACGTCGCCACCTGTGCTCACACACATGCAATAGCTGTGTTGAACATTTCTTTATATTCTTTCTGGCTATCTGCAATTTTTATTTCTGAAATGTTCATGTAATTTGTATTTTTTCTGGTTGAATTTCGATTATTCATATGGACTTATATAATCACTTGAGCCTATTAAGGCCTCTAAACACTTAAAAAAATTTTAGCAACATCTTCCTCCAAATTTAATTTCTTTTAGCTATTATTTTCTCTTCAGAACTTTAAATTTTAATGCAGTCTAATATACCAATATTATCTTTTTTAGTTTCAGCCTGTGGTTTAATATAAGAAAGGCCTCAGTTACCCTTAAACTATTAAAAAATGTACAGCTGAATATGGATTCCTTCTTTATATTTTAATTTTTAATCCATCTGGAATTCATCTGGCATAAGGAATTATGCAGTAAAGATCCAAATTTACTTTTTTCCCCCAGAAGGCTAGCTAATTGTTCCAACATCTTTTTCTCTTTAATTAGAAATGCCAGTTTTGGCATATATGTGTAGTATCTCTGTTATTGTTATTCCCTAAAATATTCTACAATTGCAATTTTTTTTTTCCTTTCCAGTGAAATTTGAAATGGTCCAGTCCTTCAGGAGTGGGCTTGTTCTCTTTCTATGACACCTACCTGTTGACATCTGTTCTTTTGACTGCTCTGGTCAGTGAATATCCTCCAAACAATACTTACTCTTGAAATATATTAAAGTTCTCTCTATAGGATAATACAGCTCAGTTTTTATACATGCTTTGTTTTGTAAATGTTGGCAAGAAGATAGAACCTCGACCCAGTGTAAACCTCTGTCCTCACTCTCCAATGTCTTGTTTCTGTTACTGGTAGGTGCGAGCCTGAACTTTCTTTGTAAAACAGAAGTTTGAAGTACAGACATTAGTTTGTTGGGGAGGGACACCTCTTTGATTTTTAGGTCAAAATACTTAATTTACCAGAGAGCCCTGTGCTGAGTTTTGGGGTCAAATTCCCAGATAATACCATGATGTTTTGCTTTTCTCCTGACTACTCTTTTTCTTCCAAGCATCCTGAGCTGTTTTGTTTTAGGTTTGTCTCATAGACACAGAACATAGCTTAGTTTTTCTTTACTCTATATGAGAGGTTTTTTCTTCCTTCTTCTCATTGGTGGCTCTAGGCCTCATGTGTGGTTGTTTGTTATTACTCAGTCTGGGTTGGTGGCAAGGCTCACCGCTTGTCCACACTGAGTTATTCCTTCACTTCTCTATTTAGCCGCGCGTTGGAATGAGCCCAGGTTGCTTTCTGTCCTCTCGACTTTGGCCTTGGCTGTGGGATTGCCGTGGCGGGCGCAGTACAGACGAAGAGTCAGTGGTCAGTTCTGACAAGAGGCTTTCAGAAGAGCACCGTGAGTTTGGTTTGTCCCGTGAGCAGTTCCCTGACACAGGAAGTCCCCAGTGACAGCTGTCCCTTCAGCTTGGAAAATGGAACTCATCATCAAAACACCATCCGCAGGTTGGAATAAAGGAGCCAAGCCACACCACCTTCGAATTCTTTGTGCGAGGCCGAGAGGGGCCACGTGGAACTCGGAGAAGGGCTGTGCCTTTGGGGACTGAGGACAGTGGTGAGGGCAGTGGAACTTGGTGTCGTCCTATGGAAAGATGGAATAGGAGAGAGCTGGAACTGAGTTCTCCAAAGAAAAATATAACATTTTGGACATAGTTTTAATAATTTGTTGTTGGTCTAAAATTCTAATTTTACTGGGATTACTATATTTTATCTGGTATCCTTAGATAAAACAACCCTGTAGCATCAGATTGGAATTAGGGGTGAGAGAGACAGAGAGAGAATCTGTGTTCATTTAAAGGACTTGGGAACAATCATACTGTCTTAGTTACTTTTTCACTGCTGTGACTCAATACCCAACACCCACAAATTTAGGGGAGGAAAGGTTTATTTTAGCTCATGGTTTCAGAAGGTCACAGTCCATTCAGGGGCAGCCGGCAGCAATGGAAGTACATGGCAGAGGCAGAGGTGGAGGCAGGTTCTCACGACATCACACACAGGAAGCCAGGTCAAGGACAGTTGAGACTTGTCCTCCAAGGAAGGCAGGATGCAGCTTATACATCCTTCCAGGTCTCCTCCCAGTGATCAACCCATCCTGGATTCAGGTGTGGGAGGTGTGGTAAACCCCCACTACATGCCTATAATCCAACTTACATACCTGTAACCCAATTTACATGCCTGTAATCCACCCCTCTAGACTGGGCCTCAATCTCCCAACAGCACACGGTTCCATAGACAATCTATAACATTCAAATACATGAGACTTTTGGGGGACATTCCAGATCCAAACCACAATACATACCCTTGTAGCTCTGAACACAATTAGTATCCAGATGTGGTTTCTCAATACTCCCAGGAGCATTAATGTCTTTACTAAGGCTGGTACTGGTACCCTGGCTCCAGAGCCAGGGCAGCAAAGGACAAGGATCACTGTGAGCACCTCTTTTTGCCAGGAAATGTACCAGGAGTGTTGAGCCATACAGAACTAGCTCATAGTGACTTTCAATGGCCAGCTTTGGCACAGTTTAAGCACTGAGTTAAATGACAATAGTAGTTGATTATTATCCATTTAATAAAATCGAAACTTTAGATCCACATTTACATAAATAAGTGAATGAATACATTATGAAATCAAAAGTGTCTTTAAAGTAGAAAGGATGATAGTGGTAGAAAATTGCTATTTAGTAATTTTAATAATAGTAATTAATGTGGGCAAGAACCACCACCAGTGCAAAGCGTGGAAGAACATTTTACATGGCACTGAAGCATCTTTTTAGAAGGTATAATAAAAAAAGGGAAAACTATCTTGTGGTGGAAAAACTTGGCAGATACCATTCTAATGAAGTCATCGGAGTTAACACCAGTTGTAACTGCACAGACGGATATTGAGCTTAACCCACTGGGGTGCAATGAAAAGAACGCGCTGCCTGTGAGGTCATACACGATGCAAACCTCGGGTCTAGTCAGGAGAGAAGTCTGAATCCAGAGTCATTCTACAAAATTGCCTATAATTTCCAAAGAAATCAAGATAACAAAAACTAAGACAGGAAGTATTCCATACCAAAATAAACCAGACGTGAAACTTCCATGGAGTGTCTGAGTAGAGGGTGGATACAAGGTCCCTATGTTATTCTTTCAACTTTTCCATTGATTAGAAATTCATTAAAAGTAAGCACATCAGCTAAATACCTATTTTATTTCAGCTTTTTTAAAGCTTCCTTGATTTTCGTTATCTCTCATTTTCAAGGTGCATGATTCCTAAGTTTTTGCTTCTTTTTTTCAAATGATAAGATAAACTTATATTTACCTACATGTTGTTTCAGAATCAAAGTGGTACTGACAAAATTTGGAAGATAATATAAAGATATTCACATGCACAACCTTCTTTCTCTCACTGTCTACTCCGTGGAAGATGCCCTGAGGTTTTTCTTTGGCATTTTGTAGGTTTTAAAAAAGAATTATACCTCACATGTTGTTCTGGAGTCACCATAACGTGGTACAGTACCTTCTTCCCAGAACACACAGCATATGTTGTGGCATTCACCCCAGTATGTTCCTCTGTTCGTGTCCATTTTCATTTCTTAGTCTTATACAATTTCTACAACAGTTCTGCAAATACATGTCACATGTGCAGCCACCTGTCTTTATATCCTGCTTGGCATCATCATGACTTAATTGCATTTATTTATTTAGTTGATTATAGTGATCCCTTGGTGTCCAAAAGGAGATGGTTCATGGATCTACCCCAATGTCAACATCTAGGATGTTGTAATTCCTTATATAAAATGGCATAATATTTGCATATAATTTGCACACAGGCATATATAGTCATGTGTTGCTAAAAACGGGACTCTGTTTTAAGAAAAACTGTCATTAGGTAGTTTTATCATTGTGTGACCTTCACAGAGTGTGCTTAAATAAACTAAGACAGCGATGATGTCACTAGTTGATGTAATCTTATGGGGTCATTATTGTATACAAAGCCTGTCATTGACAAAAATATTATGTGGCACACGACTGTACTTAGAGTCATCTCTAGATTACTTTTTATACCAAGCATAATGTAAATGCTGTGTAAATAGTTGCTATGCTATATTGTTTAAGGATTAATAACAAGAAAAATGTCTGTACATGTTCGGTACAAATGCAACATTTTAAAAATATTTTTGGTTTTTAGTTGGTTGAATCCAGGGATGTGAATTCATGGATACCGAGGGCTGATGTATTAATTGATTAGCTTAGGTAATTAATTTATTATACCCATTTTTTCATAATGTATCCTCAGAACACCTCTTCAAATTATGCTCAAATGTACTACCAGAAGCATGTGAAAAGATGTAGACTGGCCACTGTGGGCTTTCTAGCTAAGGTCAAATACAAACACGCTTCAGCAAGCAGTGGTTCTCTCCCAGGCCATGAACCCAAGGACTCCAAGTGCGAGGTGTTAACCGATTCTACTTTTGCCACTTTTTTTCACCTCAGAGGAAATCTTACCAGCAATGATTAAACAGAAAAGACAACCTTAATAAGAAGCAATAAAGAAAAAAAAAAAAAAAACAGTGAGCTCCACTATTCCACTGAATGCTAGTTTAGATCTGGTTACCTAGAAACAGTCGAAGAAAGTCTAACTTTCTGAGATGGGATGGGGGGCTGCAGGCAGGACTTTACTAGGGCTAGCTCCCAAGCTATGCCCATAATGGAGTGATGAGGGCAGCCGGAAGTACGGGGGGAGGTTAACCAGTCATGTATTTGTAAGGCCTTGTTTGCTGGGGAATATCTGGGGTGGGGAGTTATTCTATATGGAAACAAGGACCTCACCTTTATACTGCTACATCAGCTAGTTAGTGATTGACTTTGGGTTGTCTCTGGGCTGGTGGAAGAGCAACCTCGAATAAGGCCTTTCCCAGGGGATATTGTTTTGCAAACTTTGCAAGGTGTTTTATTTTTGCTGTTGATGTTATTGTTTTGCTTTGTTTTTGTCTTCTGTTCCAGACAATCTGCTCCATCTTCTGGCCCCTGTAACCATGCTAATCGTACCTGTATGGTAACACTTTTAAGACGATACAAGAGATAATAATTTGTCTTTTATTTTGAAAGGAACATCTGAATATATTCCAGCTCTTTACAGGCACAGGGTTTCCTGACTCTTATGGCTTAACTTCTACATTTGGAACTCATTTTCTTACCCGGTTACTCCAAAATACTTGCCACTTTTTATAAATGTGATATGATTTACACGAGATCGTTGAGATTGTAGGGCAATGCGATGTTGTGTGAAATGTCTCGCACGTCTAAGTCCCTTTGGAGACTATTATGGCAGAGGCCCTGGGAGGAGCTAGAGAAGGGTTAACGAGGTCCTGGGAAGGCTACAGCAGTGCACTATAAATCATCCCTCGAGACATGTCTTATCCTCTGTCAGAGAAGTGTGGAAATGAGTATGCGGCCATCTCAATATTGAAGCCATTACCTACTGCTGGAGAGCCTGTTGTTAATTGTTTATCAGCATGCCACTGGTGGTATACACCACTATTTCCGTAGGGGCAGGGTGACAAAATAAATATAGATAGCATGGTCATCACCACTGCTGTGGTCTTTAAAATTCTGGTGACAGCACCATTGCCATTTCCCCTGGTGTATTGTTTTATATTTCCTGTCATGGGTGGGATGGGCAGGAAGACTTTTCAGGGGCGTCCACTCCGCTTTCCCCATTCAAGTAACTCCTACCCCACAAATCAAGAACCTGATGGAAGGGTTTTGTCTTTTATCATGTCTGCACATTCCAGTGATCCACGGGGGTACAGGGATATTATCACTGGGTAAACAGGGAGCCAATAGACCCACAGGAATCTGGACCTATGTCATCACTACCTTCATTTTCTCCTGTAAAAATGGTGGCATGATGGTGGCTTGGGCACCAGGGTATCAATGATTGCCTTGGAGCCAACAATACTTGTGTTTTGAGTACAGGGAAATGATCACTGGAGGGGGTCATGGACCCAGTAGAGCCATAGAGACCTGGATGTGAGTCATGACAGGCCTCATATTTCCCTATTCTAATGGAGGAGTGTGGTGGTGCCTTGAATTCCTGGAAACAAAAGTAAACTTAGACTCTGAGCCCAGGAACCTTTGTAAACTTTGGGTGTTTCCACTATCTTCTCCACCAGAAATTATCTGATTTAATGTTGGTGTATATTGGGAAGAACTGGTCCTTCAGCCATTCTGGAGCTGAGAACCAGCTCAGATCCAGTGCACTGGTAAGCAATCATGACATTTTATGAGGTGTGATTTATACATATGATGAACTTTTAAATTAAGAAATTATTGCAGTGGAAGACGCATTGCTACTAATCCCGCTCAAAATATTTCCTTTCACTTCTAGCACACTTGTCTCATTGTCCTTGGCACTTTCTGAAGCAGTTCTGAAAGTCCTCTTTCATGAGTGTCTTTATGAGGCATGATCAGAAATTCAGTGAACGGGGTTGCTGAGCGCCATCCCATGGAAAGGCAGGCTTGTGAAAACAGGCAGCGCATCCTCACCCACCTCATCAGCAGGTGTGCACTTGTAATTCTTCCCCGAAGTCAAAACGACGATGAAAGGTAAATGTTTTGAATTGATCCAGGATATGGAGGCCGCCACAAGAGCGCCACTGAAAACATTCAGGAAAGAGGACTTTCAAAACTGCTTCCGGAAATGGTGATGACGATGGGTGGCACGTGGTTGAGGTGAGGGGTAGTGTTTTGAAGAGGATTAATGGCAGAGTGTCTTTTACTGTGATCACTTAAAAAAAAATTAGACATTCACCATGTTTTTGATCACATCTCATAGTAAGGCGGCTGTCTGCAGAGTCATAATCATCTGTTCTTGGTTTCTTTCAGTTGAATAGTTATGTAATACTCTCTGGTAGCTGTCTACCAGTCTGGCTCGCAGGAAGGCCGTGTTTTACTGAACCCCTGTGTAGTGCTCTGGGGGTCTATAGCTGCCACCCGACCTTGGTTTTAAATGTGTTAGCTGTAGCTGCCCTGCTTTTTGCTGGTGAGGGGCTGCTATCAGGCTCCTGTCATTTCAGGGTTTTATTGCTTTCATAAAGTCCAGTCTTGTAATGGGGTTTCTTGCTTTTTGCTTTGGCCCACAAAGGCTGGCCATCACTCAGTACTACCTGCTTCCAGGGCGAGTGCTCCTGGCTTTAATGAATTCCTTTCTTCCTTTATGAAAAAAGTGTCCTCTGGCCCACCTGTGGCACATGGCTGGCTGGTGGGGTCTCGCAGGCTTGCAAGGTACATCCTCATAGCACATAAACTTCTATCAGCCTTGAAGTCTCCAGATATGGTATTTTTAATTCACTGGTGCATTCACATGGGCCAATATATTTTCCAAGATTTTAAGAGGTGCCCTTGCAATATGTTAGTACTGCCTCTGGGGTTTCTGCCCTGGGAGGACACCCCCACACTGATGGGGACTCCTTTGTCCACTTCTATGTCCCAGCTCTCAGTATCCATTCTCATATGCACGCTTCTAACTCCTGCTGGCATGCACTAACCAATTGTGCAGCAGCTGTGGTGTACAGTCCCTGTCCTCTTAGCAGGCCAATGCTTTCCCGGTTAGCGTGTGGGGAGTGAGCCACGTTATTTGTCTTTCTAGGGTGAGGTGTTGGGACAAGCATTATCTTTCAGGGAATGGCATGGGTCAGAGTTCAAACAGGAGGCAGAAAACCATATCAGTTATTTGAACCAAGAAAAGTTAATCAAATGAAGTAATAAGTAGTAAAATATATTTAATTCTAAAAAGGGATAAAAGAGGACTCCAGTGAATATAGAAATGGCACATGTGGAAAGAAGCTTCTATTGGTAGGGCTGTGGGAAATTGAAGGAGGAGGGAGCCAGGACCTTAGAACCTGAGACCTTCAGCCTGTCTGCAAGGCTCAGATCCAGGCCTCCTGGGAGAGAGCATGGTCGTCATGGGAACACCCAGCATGCTGGGGGTGGAGAAACTAGAAGGCACAGATGGAGCCGGGCTGTAGGAATCAGCCCACTGGTTGGTGGAGAGAATTGCTGGAGGGTGCAGGGAGGCTGGAATGGGTCCACAGGAGCTGGTGCGTTATTATGCAAATCTGCTGCCAACCAGCCAAAGAAAATGGCACAATGAAGACAGTAACAGAAGCTCTTCCTCTGGGTATGGCCTTGCAGTGTCACTCAAGTGCCCTATATTGATAATGATATTGCATATTTCCAGAGAAAGGAATTGCTTCAAGGACTTGTTTCAGGATCACAAACAAGAACAAAGGAAAGGGAAATTGGAGCCAAGAGGCAATCAACTGAGGACTGGCACAAGCATTGCAGGTGATCTCTAGAACACAGTGTCAAATTCCTCTGGGTCTCTCACCTCTCCTTTGGCAAGAAGTAGACTCTGTTTCTCTGTCCTGTTGAGCTTGGGCTGATCATACAGCTTACTTGGGCTCACAAAGGGAAGTCAGAAATGATGCTAATGGTTATGACCTGAGGCCTCAGAAAGCCACATACCTTTTAATTTTCTCCATCTTAAAACCCAGTGACCACGTTACGAACTTTGCCACATAGGGAGGCCACATGGAGGGAACCGTGATGTCCTGGGAAATAGCTGCCGCTAATTGGGACACGTGTGAGTGGGGCTTACAGGGACAAGTCAGCCCCAGTGAGACTCCCAGCTGACTGCAAGCTCAGGAGAGAACCTGCCGTCGTCACAGGGGCAGAGACAAACCACGAGCCTCAGTCCGGTCCCAAATGCTAACTCACAGGACAATGTGCAGACAGATACTGGTTACTTTAAGCCACTTTGTCCTGAGGGTCATTTGTTACACAAAATGATTACTGTCTGTAAAGATTACATGAACACAGTGTTACAGTGTAGTTCTAAAATGTGCCTCGAAAGTCTCTTGTTCAGACATGGGGCTTTTGGAAGGTGACTGGGTGAGGAGGATGTTGTGTTCATCAATGGGTCCATCCACTGAGTTCATAGCTGTTCAGAAGAGGACAGAACTGGAAAAGCTGGGTCACAGGGGCGGTGACCTGGAAGGGCGCATTTTCTGCTCCGCTCCTCCCCCCTTTCTCTGCTTCCTCTATGCTATGACAGCGTTCTTCCATGGGGCCCTGCTGCTGTGCTGTTTCTGTCTCGGAGCAGCCAACCATGGACCGAAACTGTGAGCTAAAGTACAGCTCTCCCCTTTCCACTTATAGGGGTTGGATATTCCCACCAATGGGAAAGTGATTAATGTATATCACAAGTCTGACTGCTGTCCTGTGAGAGGCCTGTGTAAAGGGTTGGCCCTTGACTGGGATCTGAGAAGTTGCGTCAGGGAAGTTTCCTACCACTCCTCCAATGGGCAAGAGTGGCTCTCTGTACCGACTGTCATATAAACAATACGGTTTACGCTGAAAATGCATTTTCCTCATGTGAGTTTGGAAATTTTGTACATAATAGGACTACATGACCAGCCCCGCCCCCCAGACCCCCCAATAAAAACTCTGGTGGTTGAGTCTCCTGTGAGCTTCCCAGATTGACAATGTTTCACATGTGCTGTAACAAATCCTTACTGGAAGAATTAGGTGTGTCCTTTGTGGCTCCTCTGGGAGAGGATTCTGGGAAGGTTGTGCCTGGTTTCCTCCGGACTTTCCTCCATGTGCCTTTTCCCTTTGCTGATTTTGCTTTGTATCCTTTGGCTGTAATAAATCACAGCCGTGAGTGGGACCATATGCTGAGTCCTGGGAGTCCTTTTAGTGAATCATCAAACTTGAAAGTGGCCTTGGGGACCTCGGACACATTAATGCAGACACCTGCTTCATTTGATCTTCAAGCAAGTTGGGGGTCATTATTCTTAACAAAGGAAGTGGCCTCTTCTGTAGATCCAGAGGGCTTGGAGGGATCTAGGAGTAAAAATCCCCAGCTGCATTGCTCACACATCCCTGTTCCAAGCCTCGGGACCCTACCCTCCCTGAGAAAGCCTGTTATCTCAGGACAGGAAAAGTCCTAGTGTGAGAATTTAGTTTTCTCTGAAGTGTTGCTACCCTAGCAACTGCATTCTTACTTTAGTTTTCTGTTTGCCCACTTACTATTGGGGATCAGCATTTCCTAAATGTTGCCTAGAATGCCCTCCCATGATATTTATTTGAATTGTTGATTAATCTTGCTTTTTTCAATCAGCGGTCCTCTGCACAACTACTCACTTCCTGTATTTATCATGTGGCTCGTACTTCTCGGGGACCAGGAATAGCCTGTCAGCTGGTTGTCCACTTCCACCAGTGAATATGTTAACAATTGCACCCTGGCAGTTTATTTTTTTTTCCAGCTACCACCCGGATGGGGTCCTCCTTATGTAAGGGCTGATTGGGCCAGCTTCAGTATTGCTGTCACTTATATTATTAACATGATTTAGTGACACATATAACACTTTTAAAGCCTTATGTGCATTTGAGCCTGTTATTTCTGAAACTATCCTGAAATCTGGCATTGAAGATGCTTCTACCTCTATCCTCAAATAAGGAATTTAAGCCTCAAGTCAGAACTAGTTGAAAGTCAGGATTCTTCCAAGTTGCAGGTCAAAAAGTCTAGGCAGGTTTTTCTGCCTCTGTTTGTGGTTTCTTTCCTATGTTGTTGTGCAATCTTTTCAAAGAACTGGTGAAGAGATTGACCGGCTTGAATTTTCTTATTCAAAAATCTCATGATCACTTCAGTATTGATGTGGCAATCTATGAGAAACTTTTGACCTAAAAGAATCAAGGGCACAGGAGACCAGAGTTTTGTCAACTTCCAATGTGAGAACAAGACTCTTGGGGATTTGTAATACCAAAAGGTGGTTCCTAGCTCTGTGAGTCTGTTTTTCTGACAAGTCCCAGCTTGGTGCTACTGGTTCTCCACCACATGGAGGACCTAGGTTTTCAATAGCAAAATTGAATGAAGATGTATCTTCCTTTTCAAAAAATGTGAGACTTTCCCCATATTAATCTAACTCATAAACACTTAAAAGCAATACAAATAAAGCTGCAAAAATTGTTAGAAGTTAACTAGCCTAAGACAAAAATAATGTTTTCCATGGGCTTCATTGAGGCATTTGTTTCCTAAATCTACACCTTGGCTTTTGACTCTTTCAGATCATGAAATCAATAAACCTTTTTTCTTTACAAGTAGCATGTTTCAAGCACTTTGTTATAGTGATGGAAAGCTGACTCATATAACTGCAAAGTCAGTTTTGATAGGATTCCTCACCCTATTCACCTGGAAATGTAACTGGGCTCCTTATCTTCTACCTCCACCTCTTTCCCAATGTCTGATCACTCTGGCTGCCTTTAAGCAAGAGTCTGGTTAGGTCAGTTTTGGAAAAATCTCGCTTGTGTCCTTAGTGTGTGCTGTTCATAATCTTGGATTTGCTGGTCCTTACTCTGCTCCTTGCTTATAAATTTCCATTTTTTTTCCTTACTAGAGTTCATCCTCTTCTTCTCCCTTCTATAAAACCCCACCGCAGAATATTTCTCTCCTGGTATTCTTTAACATGTATCTTGAATAACTTTTTCTTTCACAGAGATCATAGCTACATTGGGTGAGGTTTTTAAGATCTGTCTCCAAATTGTAAGAAGCTTCCAGCCAGGCCCATGGGACATGCTTGTAATCCCAGCACTCTGGGTGATGTAAGGAGAAAGAGTTCAAATTCAAGCTCAGCCTAGGCAACTTAACAAGACCCTGCCTCAAAAATGAAAAAGGCCTGGGAACGCAGCTTCCAGATAGAGCTCAGCAGCTGGTTTCGATCCCCAGTCCCATAAAACACAACAAGCTTTCCAGGTAGTCCTCAAGGAAGTCTTAGACCCTCTAGGATAAATTTCAGAACCCTGCTGAGCACCTGTTCCGCATACCCCACCTGTCCTTTAGTTCTGTATTGTCCAGTTCTGCCACAGTACAGCCAAGAAGTCTTCTCTAACCCTGTCCTTCCTCCTCTAGGAGCTTTGCGCATGTGCCCAGGAATCACGGTCTGCTCCCATTGCCCCTAATCTTTTTTCCCTTAGGGACTTGGGTGAGGCAAGGCCACGAGGGGTCACTCTCAAGGTCAAAAATTGGGATTAAAAACCTTAAAATGGTAACAGCTTTGAAACAAGAATTGGCATCTTAGCCCTGAGACATCTGGTTGAATCAGTTCAAGCTCTACAAGCTTCCCTGTAGCTTATTCAGGAAACCAACCAACCAACCAACAAAAACCAACAAAAACCCCAACTCAGCTGGCAATTAAATCCAATCCTCGCTCCTCTCACATTCTGTACCAAATCACTGTGCCAGCCTGTCACTGAGTTCTTTTTGATTGCCTCGTTACTGACATGACAAAACATTTCCACTCAAAGTTTTGAGAGTTTCACCTCCCTCCTCCTTTTCTTCCATTTCAAGGGAACCACGAAGGTTTGGGATAGATTTTTTTTTTTTTCCTTTTAAAAACGGAGTTCCTCTTCAAGAAGCAGCAATTCCAGTGCTGACGATTCAATGTATTTATTTATTTGTGTACCTATCCATTTATTTATTTATTTGTTGGATAAGGTGATAGCTCACGGTACTTATCCGGAGCCAGCTGTTTGCAGGAGGCCGGGAGCAGGTGGTCTGGGAGGCCTCTGATGAATTGCAAAAGACACTCACCAGCTGCCGACACTGTGTGTAATGAGCAAACCTGCAAAAATCTTTATTTTCAATTGGATTGTACCTTTAAGTAAGCAAGGGAGACAGCCAGTATAACTACAAACCGTGACCAACAACCCACATAAACAGTGTGCAAACACAAGTGATTAATGTACCAGTATTTCAAAACATTCAAAGCTAATGAGTCAGATTTACTAGGGTGCACAGGAGAGGGGAACCAGGATGTGGAGGAGGAGAGAACAACTTAATGGGCCTTAATGGACGTTAGCCGAAGCCTAAGGATCCTCTTACCGTTGGTCCATGGTGCCACGTGAGCGGGTAAACAAACCCCTTGCTGGCACAGGAAGGCCGTTTACTTCCTGGCCGTTTGAGGGGGCGTTCTGGTTTTAGGACTGGATGAGGGGAGCAAGCTGGAGACCACTGCACCCTCCAGTGATCTCTCGTGATATGCGGGCATAATGGGTTACAAAGACAGACATTAATAAGGTACGATAAGAGGGGGGAGGTTTATTAATTTTTCAAGTAAGTTAGGATGCCCCAGGGCATGGTAAAAGTGTAGAGAACCCGGTGAGCGATGAGGGGCTGGACTGATTAATGCGAGTCAGCCGTCCTCGGAGGGCCATCGCACTAATGATGAGATTATGGAAGAACCTACCCAAGACGAATGAGATGCACGTGGAATAAAAACGAAGCGTCCTCGTGCCTCCTTTGGATAGATGGTGGATGATCATTAAGGAAGTGCAGAACCACGAGTGACACCCCGAGGAGGTGCCAGGGCGCTGAAGCGGCTGGCTCTGACACTGTGGTCTTTGACCTTCCAGGAATTCTGGGCCCTGCTGGGGAGAGGAGGAATAGGAAGCCACTCTGGCATCGCTTTCTGCATGCGCAGACAGGCTGGGCCAGCCCTGAGGTGGAGCACCTGCCTTGTAGCCATTGACTGCGCGTATGGTCCCATGAGCCCTCCTTCCCCACCCCGTGATCTCTTCAGAACTTGCTAGGGCGGTCCCCAACGTTCCTCTGCTTTGCTGCTGCTGGCCCCTTAATTTTGAGCTGGAGGAAAGGAAAAGAGAAGAATTTTAATTATTTTTCTCATGCTTTTCAGAATTGCTCACTAGACTTTCTGTCCTCTCAGGGTGTTTGTCGTCTAGCTTTGTACTTCCTTTCCCAGCATGCCTCTCTGCTAGTGTCTTCCCCTGATGGCAAAAGGAGCAAATTGAGTGTTCCCAACAATCCTTCCTTATCACACGCAGAAGTTGGGTGGCCGAGTCCTTAAACTTCAAATTGCAGCATTATTTGAGGGGCGTGCTCAGAAAGCAGCATCACGTTTCTGTCCCTGGACTAGCTAAGTCTCAGGTGTTAGTCGTGTGAGTTTGAGAAAGACTTTTAAAGAGTGAAGTTGTCTAAGGACTGCCTCTGGTGCGGTCTTCTGAGTGTCTAGGTAGCTCACTGTGGATAACCCTTCCTTCCTTTCTCCCTCCCTCCCTTCCTTCTTTCTGTCCTTTCTCCCTTCCTCCCTCCCTCCTTTCTTCCCTCCCTCCCTCCCTTCTTTCTGTCCTTTCTCCCTCCCTCCCTCCCTCCCTCCCTCCCTCCTTCCTTCCCTCCCTCCTTCCTTTCTTCTCTTTTTCTTCTTCCAATACTGGGGACCAAACCCAGAGGTGCCCAACTATTAGGCCACATTTCCAGTTCTTTTGATTTTCTATTTTGTTAATTTGCGCAGGCTGGCTTTGAACTTCTGATCCTCCTCCCTTAGACTTCTGAATAGCTGATGTTAAGGTGTGCATCACCCCACTGTGCCAGGCTGGTAATCTGGTTCTTTATACTGGTTCACTGACTTGAGGAATTCAGGCTAAGATGTCCCTGTTGGCAGGGCCAATGCAGTGCTCAGTCACTTTGAGACAGGAGCACCAGCAGTGTGAGCCTGTTTATGAGAGTGTCATGGGGGGCGGGGTGTGTGGAAGTGGCAGGTTCTTAGGGAAAGAATCCTCAGATCAAGTTTGGAAGGAGATACAGTAAAAACAGATTGGAAAACAAGGACCATCAGAGGGGAGTTGAGTGCAAGCACTGGGCCACCAAGGCCTGAAGAGTGAAGGGCTGGCAGCAGGAGGGGCCAGGTGAGGCCAGGGCTTCTCAGCTGTTTTACTTTGTGTCTTAAAGTATCTTTTGAATGAAAGCTACTGCATATATGGACACCCCGATATATAAAGCAAACTCAATGATTACTTATCAGTGTACATTTCCTTTCAAATTTATAACAATTAGAATGACAATAATGAGGTCACTTGAAAGAACCCAAAGATCCCCTTCAAAGATTCTGGAGTCAGCTTACTGGCTCCAGTGTAGTTGCAAGTGAAAAGAGTTTGTTGACAGGTGGCTTTGTGGTGTTAGGGGAACCCCTCAGTCCAACTGACCCAGACTCTTTTTGATGAGTACCAGAAAATTTATATTTTAAAGTTGGGATTCCTGACAATATTTAGTAAGCACTCCAATTCCTTTTTTGAAAGTCGCTGAGAGCTGGGCCTGGAGGTGGCACAGACCTGCAATCCCAGCACCCTGGGAGGCAGAAGGGTTGCAAATTTAAGCCCAATCTAGGCAACTTGGTGGCTTAGTGGGATCATGCCTCAAAATTAAAAAGATCTAGGAATGTAATATAGTGGGGTCCCAGGATTCCATTCCCAGCACCTCCCACAAAAAAAAAGTTACTAAGAAATTAACCAGGACATTAAAACAAGAGCTAGAACTGTGCCTTTCATAGTTGATTTGTCTTAGTATTTACCAATGCAGTTGCCCTGAAGTAAGGAAATGGCCCACACAGAGGCAGGACCCCTTGCTTGGTTCCCAGTCAAGTGTGATTTTATGGTGTGACTTTATAAGATTTTGCATGGAGAACCATGCACAGGCCTGAATTTATAAACATGCTGGTGCAGCCCTGCAACATTCCTATTCAATGACATACTTTCTAGAAATTAGGAGGATCTTTAATTCTAAATCTAGTAATTTTTTTTTGTTGGCACAAGTTCACAATGTAAATCTATAAGTTTTTAAAATTAACATTCATATTGAATTTATATTAAAGATTTTTGTCATGCACATTTATATATGTATACATAGTATATATGTGCCCATTGAAAGATTATGTTTACATTAAAATGTATATTTTTTCAAAAGAGGGAATAGCATGAATCAGGTGCCATGCATGCAAGAATATATATTTAAATTATGAGATAAAAATGGTGCCTAGAACCCTTCAGAGTCTCTGAGGAATATAGAATTTTGAGATCACAGGCCTAGGTCAGGACATTTTTTAAGACTGACCCTGTTGTGTAGCAAGGGGGCAGGCAGCAGGGACTAGACATTATGGAATGTTTCAAAGCTTCTTTAGTAGCGCTGAGTTTTCCTTTTCTTCACTTGTATTTAAAGAAGCTATATTGAAGATGGGTGTAAGTGGTACAAGTCTGTAATTCCAGCTACTTAAGAGGCTGAAGCAGGAGAAGAGTGACTTAAGGAGATTATATCAAAATAGCAACTAAAATGGGCTGGGGATATAGCTCAGGGTAGAGGCATTACCTAACTAGAGCAAGGCCCTGGGTTCCACCTGCAGCACCAGAAGAAACAGGAAAGAAAAAAAGAACGACGAGAGAGGAAATGTTATAGAAAAACAAAGAGAAAGACAAGTTGTGATGCCAGAGACGCTCCGACAGAGAAGCTTGTCTCAGCCTCCGAAAATTTGGAAATAAAATGAGCCTTGGAAACTTCTGGAAGGACAGGAGAGAAGGGAAAAAAGACTGGGATGGAGAGCAGGGAGGGGAACCAGAGATGCCTTCAGAAGGGCCTACTTTCCAGGGAAAGGAGGAAGGGCCTTAGTGAAGCATCTCTACAGTTTGGGCTAGTCCTCGGAGCTTCCTGTTGATCTCAGCAGGAGCGGAGGTGCCCGCAGGACTTGGTCCTGGAAATCTGTTGTGGCTCCCTGCGGCCTGGCACTTGACAAAGCTTCATACCCGTCACTCCACGCCCAGTGTCTCTCTCCGGCTGCTCGCCACGGCCTCTCCTCGCTTCCCTGCTCTCTCCCACCTCCCCGCCGAGGCCTGGCCATCCGAGGAGAACGCACTTTCATTTTCCTCAGGTTCACACTGTGCGAACCCACGAGCCCACTTCCCGCCACTCCAGTGGCCCCTCTCCAGCTCCCCGCTTATCTCTATGGCAACGCAAGACACAGTGATCATCGGGATTTTGCCTCAGAGAGTTGGTCGGCACAGGCTGCTTTCCTGGGGTAGCTTGTCCTTTTGTAGTTAACCGAGAGGCCGGGGGGAGGAGCTTCCCCGACAGGATGGCAGGCCCGGCCTCCAGGTGCGGGCACTTGGCAAGGCTGAGCTGCATGTCTCCTTGAAAATATGGTGCAATTAACAGAGCCTCAGCAGCTGGAACAATTCAGCACTGCCTATCGATTTTCCGTGTCTCCTACTTACTTTTACTTTTTTAAAAAAACTCAGCAATGACATGAAATCAAAAAATTATAATGGTATATGTGAAAGCCATGATGCTAGGCCAGCGTTTCCTAGAGAATCCTAAAATTAATCAGTTTATGATCACTCAATCATCACCTTCCTCTCTTAGATTAAAATGTCCTCCAAGATGCTAAGAAGCAGCAATGTAGTTTTGGATATGTAAAGAAAATCAATGGTAATATTTTAAAATTTGAGAGGATGGTTAGGGTGAAAGGTCAGCCTAATGTCTCATGGGCACAGGTTTTTTTTTTTTCTCATTGAAGTTCATATGTGATTGGTGAAGGCTTTTAGGTCCCAGCGGGACACCAGCGTTGGATTTGTCCTTCCCAAGTTTCCAGGGCTGGGAAATGCTATCGGGCAGAACCAAGGAGAGGCGCCTTGTTCCGAGTGTTTTTCAATAAGAGAAATTAGGTATAATGAATTTGTCTAAGTGTGCCGACTCGCAAGCTTTCATACAGCAGGGCTGGTTTTCTCAGTCTGCCAACTGTATTTTCAACTCTGTCAAGAAAAGTGTGGCGTCTTCCACCGGCAAAGACACCACACGGACTCTTATGATCGGGGAACGTTGACTGACTCGACTCTCTTTATTCCGCAAAGCCCAAGCTTAAATATCCTTCCATACCCACATTAACATACAAGCAATCTAATAGGCTAACAAACTCTCCAGACCCATCACCCCACCTTGGGACTTCCTGACTAGAACAGTCCCGTGGTTCAACACCTGATCCAAATTTCAAGCAGAACAACACCTGACTTAAATTCCAGACAGTAAATGCTTCTTCGTGGAAAGGAACGTGGCCAAGGTCTGCAATGCTGAGGCTCTCGGGCCC
>PVKB01006967.1:0-46873 GCA_004027205.1 Ctenodactylus gundi | reverse complement strand
GTGTGTGGTGTGTGGCTGGGGCCAGGGGCGGCCCAAAGAAGAGAGAGGAAGAAAGGAAAGGACTGGTCCTACTGTGCAGCGCAGTGCAGGGTATTTTTACAGTTACGCACGTGGCTATCTCGGAGCAGGGTGGCAGCACAGGACACGTCTTACGTCTTTGCTGTGGCCCCGAAATGATGCCTGTTAGCGTGACTATTTCCCTATTTTTAAGCACAATGTGTGCCTCGCTGATTCCCACTTTCTGTGAACCTTGCATGGGCAACTTGGCAGGTTGGCACTGACGTTCCTAGGTGACTGCAGGGCACAACCCCTCACCACTGGGGTGAGGAGTCATCTCTGATCTGGGCCGAGGCCTGGGCTCCCCTCACACGATGCTGTTGAAGTCGAAGTCACTGTTCATCTGTCGTAGGCAGGGGCTCACAAGCAGCTGCGTGGTGCGTGGCCCTGCGTTTCCCACTGCCCTTCCCCAAGGTTCCCGGAGACCCCCAGGAGATCTGCCCCGAGTCTTCCTGCAGCCCAGGGACTCGGGTGCGGCCAGGGACAGGAGCTGCCAGGATGCGCCCAGACCTGTCTCCCTCTGGACCCTGGCAGCAGCGGTGGGGTTGAGAAATCACCAGGAGGGCTGACAACACGGATGAGGACACGGACTGGGCCGCCTGAAGACACGGCCCCTCCCATTCCCCCCCACCCCAGCCTCCGGGCCCCCAGGAAGTGTCAGGCTTTGGAAACAGCCTGACTTAGGCTGGTCATGCTAGTGGGTTTCTGGCACCTAACAATGGCTAGTTTATTTAAACTGCAACCACACGGGCCACGGGATTTTTATCAGTAAACTGTATACAAAAAAATAACGTTGTGTGTCCGTGGGCGCGGCACACATCCCACAGTCACAGGGCTCGCCCCCCCCTCCCCTTCATCCTTCCCTTTTCTCCCCGCCCCTCCTGTGTCTCCTCACAGCCCATCACCCGTGTTCTGCACACTTTATGAGCATGTAATTAAACCCAGGTTTAGCTGATTGACGGAAAGGAAAAAGAGGAGAGTGGAGGACATAGGAGGTTTGAAAAATTGGCACAGAGAACAAATTGAAGCCTAATTAATAAACAGGAAGAACTTGAAGTCATGCCGGTGTGGAAACCCGGGGACCGTCGGCAGCGACTGGGAGATAAGGCGCCCTTCGGCAGGTGGGTCTCGGAGGCAGGGCCAGGGGGCGGGGCAGGGACTGGACACGGAAGGAGCGCCTCACGGTCACACGGAGAGGGCACGCAGGCGTGTAGCAAGCTGCCCGAGCACGTGCTCCGTGCAGCCCCCATGCAGAGGGGACCCAGAAAGGGACTGGTGGCTACTGGGGGAGCGAATTCAGTCCCATTAAGTAGGGAAAGTGGGGAGCCAGTGCCCTGCCTGGGGGCACACACAGCACCCCGTGTGCCACCCACAGGCTGCTAATGAGCTTCCGGAACCTCTGCGTTTTCCAAGCAACGCTGCCCCTTGCTCAGCAGCCTTCTAATTAGGGATTTTAGACTGCTTCCCACTGAAGAAGAGTAAGGCGTTTGTGCACGCTCTGGCCTCCCGAGGCTGACAGGTGCCGGCTCCATCTTGGGGCCCTGGGGAGAAGGGCATGCTGGGTATCTCAGGGCAAGGGAGCACTGTCCCCTGCCTGTGCTCTGTGGGCTCCAGGGGCCACCGAAGCCTCGGGACAGACCAGCTAATGCAGATGGGCCAGGACAGACGCTGCCCGGGCTCTGGCGCCCAGTGCCAGCTGTCCATCCTCGCAGGAGCTGTTTGCGCTTTGAGGAGAACCCTGTGTACAGGCACAGTGAGTACAGACCAAGGGCTCAGTTCCCGCAACAACCTCCTCCTCGGCCCCCTGCGGTGGGGAGACGCAAGGAGGGACACCGGGGCTCTGAGTGCGGAGACCTCCGGGGCTGTGGACGTCGCCCTGTGACCTCACCACAGGAAGCTGCGAGGCCGCATCAACCCGGCGCCCGCCTGGCAAGTCCCAAGTGCCAATCCCGGCCTGCTGCTGTGGGCTCGCTTTGAGTAACAACCCTGCACCCCTCCTTGGACATCGTAAAGCACGAAACCCATGTGTCCTCATTAATCCCTTGAGGACTTTCAGTAAGGTTAGGGTGAGTCACCTCAAATTAGCTAATAGGATTCAGTATTATGCTGATTCCCGGAGGCTATTAGGCTTCCAAACTGCCTCACGCTGCCACGGGGGAGTCTACGTGGCTCTCGGGACGCTGGCAGCCCGGGTGGGCTGGGGGCTTTTGAAGGCCCCCTTCTGGGAATGCTACTCCAGACTGTCTCCTTACTGGTCTGGGAACCCCTAGGGAGTTGCCAGGTCACGCCCTGGGGGTGTCTGAGTGGGACGTGGAGGCAGGCCCAGGGGGACAACGTCCCCTGGCCCCTGTCCTCTTCCTCTCTGTTCTCACCCTGGACCAAGTGGCCCGTCGTTCCTCCTCTGTCCTTTGCCATGATGCCCCGCTTTGCAGCTGGCAGACCATGGACTGGATCCCCTGAAGCTGTGAGCCAATCCCAGCCTGCCCTCGTGTGTGTGTGCTGGGAGCTCCGTCCGCAGTGGCGAGGCGGGCTGATTGGGAACCTGCTGCCGTGGCCACATGCCATTTGCAAACTGTATAGCCAGTTTCGGTGACCACTGCTGAGCCCCTGCCGCAAGCCGAGCTGGGACACTATCAGTTGCTAAGCACAGACACAATCGTCCCAGCGACTGACAGGCACCGTGGCTGGGCGCTTGACTGCCAGGAGGGCTTCACGTCCACGTGCCGGTGCGGTGACGTTCTCAGCAGACACTGGGTCCGCTCTGGGACTCACTGTGGGCAGAATTTGCCTCCCAGGTGTTGGAGCACAAGCTGCAGCTTTCTTCCGGTCTCTCATCTGGGCACCTTCTTGTCCTAGCAGTCTCTGGGACCCCCTCTCTGGGGCCCTGGGCAGCATCCCGGGACAGGCCAGCCGGAGTGAGCCTCTCTGCCTTCCTGAGGCAAGTCCACTTGTTACAACTAATCAGATTACTCTAGGCCCGTCGGGGTGAGAACCCCAAGACACACGTGAGGAGCGTGACACTGTTTACTTCTTCTTGTGGGCTCCCCTCCTCAGGAGGTGGGGGCTGCAGTCACCTGAGAACCCCGCCCTTCGTCGCAGAACACACCCTGAAACTGAGAGCAGGCACCCCTGAGGTGCCCAATGTCCACTCCGGGTGTTCCTGAGAGCTTCCAGAGCAGCGGACTCCGGGTGCTCGGTGAGCTTAGGGGCTCTTCTCCAGCGTCCACTGCACCCAGACGCAGACCCTAAGCCCAGCTCTAGGAGGAGGTGTTGGGGGCCACCTTGCATGGACCGCAGTTTCCCGGTCCTGCAAGGCCACGTCGCCTCTTCCGCTCCCCACGCAGACAGCTGTGGTGCCCACTGCCCTTGCCCAGCCTAGAGTCCAGTACTTGGCTCTGAAAGCTGCGGCTTATCCGGTGGAGGGAGGGCAGAGCGTGGTGGCCGAGCCCAGGCTCCCGGGGGCGCTGGTGGCAGCCCTGCTAAGCGCCCATCCCTGTCCGTGTGCAGCCGCCAGACCTAGGGGGCCTGGAGCACACAGGAGTGCGTGGAGTCCGGAGCACGCCTGATCTGGTCCCCAGGCCATAAAACCCAGCACGGTTGGGGTCAGAGGCTCGCCTTGGTGTTTCCGTGTGATCTCGTGTAGACACAGCCAAGGCCTATGAGACCTGACCTGAGACAGGGAGCTCTCTGTATTCTGGGGAGAAACGGGAAAACTTACTCTTTCTTTCTTTTTCTTTCTTTCTTTTCTTTCTTTCTGTGGTCCTGGGGGTCAAGCCCATGGCCTCTGTGCTGAGCTACATACACCTCCAGCCCATTTTACTTGTGATTTTGAGGCAAGGCCTCACTGAGTTGTGACGTTTCCCAGGCTGGACTAGAACTTGAGCTCCTCCTGTCTTGGTCTCCCCGCTTTCTACAAACCTCGTGAATGTTATTAGTGGCACTTTTTATAAAGTACCCCACGCTCTCTCCTCTGGGGAGGACAGGGCTGAGGGCGGGAGCCAAGCCCAGAAGGTTCGCTTTAATTGCTGAAGCACACCCACCCGTAATAAACCCAACGACTCGACTCTCCCTAGGGCTCCCGGCCCCTGGGGGACCGTGTGGGCCGCCCCTGCCCGCCCAGCCATGCCTCTCTGGTGAAATCACTTCTGACTCAATACCTTAATTAACCAGGCCAGCAGCATGGCCAAAGGACAGGCCCTGGTAGGAGGTGGCCAGTGGTGCACGTGTGCGTTGGGGAGGGCGAGTGTGCGCCGGGCAGGCATGGCCATGACCCTAAATGATTTTAGTCTATAAGGAAGGGGAATGACGTGGGCCCAGGCCACACAAACTCGCAGAGCCTCCTGCCTATACGTGTGTGCGTGGGTACACACGCTTGTGGGTGGTGTCGGGGGCTGTGCGGACTTTGTAGGGGTGAAGGATAATGTGGGAGCCTGTGAATATACGGGTGTGATATTGTGTGTTGTGTGTGAAGTGTATCTGAGGGACCTTTCCAGTGTGTTCTGTTGTGTGTGAGATGTGTGTGCTGTGCACAGTGCCCATGGTGTGAGTGTTGGCACCTGCTGTCATCGCAGTCCTCCCTGTCTACACCCATAGCACAGTGCATAGGAGGCCTGAGCTGGATTTGAACTCAGAGTGCAGGGGAGTCCAGGGGGCTGAAGGATCCCAGAGCTGAGGCCTGCTCTCTGTGGAGTCACCCCCAGCTGGACGGAACCTTTTCTATGACCATCTAAGTGCCCCCATCAAGACGCTGGGGCCCTGGGGCCCAGGGTTGCAGGCTCCACCCCCACCCCACTGTCCCCCCACCCCACCCCTGCCTCCCTGCCTCCCCGCAGGTCTACACCAAGGGCAGCACAGGACGTAAGCAAGGGCAGGGCGAGCTGCGCTCGGTCACGGCACATGGGCTTTTCTCAGTGGAGTCGGCCCTGCCAGGGCAGCAGCCAGTTACACTGTGTCTTATCGGCCTGTCTGCCTGTCTGTCCCTCTGTCTCTCAGTACTGGGAATTGAGCCCAGGACCTACGTACTCAGCTGCATGCCCAGATCATGTCCTCCTTTTATTTTGTCTCGAGGACCCCTAAGTCACGAAGTGGCCCAGGTTGGGCTCGAACGTGTGGCCCTCCTGACTCAGCTTCCCAGACTGCGGGATCACAGGCTGCTCCCTGGGCCAGCTTGCATCCTGTAAGCCAATCCCTCTAGCAACAACTGCCAGCGACGCTGCGCTCACAAGGCAGGGCTCTCGCCGGGCGCAGACAGGCAGATTCGCACGTCCGGACGCCCAGACGGACACAAGGCGGGGGCTTCCTGGGGAGACACGTGAAGACATGGACAGGGCCTTCACGCTCAGGTTCCTCTACGGGCTGGCATGAAGGACAGGAGACCATGGCAGGTTCTGTAGAGGAAAAAGTGACACCCGGAGTCCCTGGCAGGATTGTAGACACCGGTGCGGCCAGCTTGGTAGGATTAAGAACCATCTGGGGGTCCTTAGAGCCCGCCCCTGGGTGTGTCCAGGCAGGCCACGGAGCCGTGACCTCGGGGCATATGTGGAGCCCTGGCCCCTTCTGGAGGGGGCACTGCGGGCAGATGGGCGTGACCACTCAGGGGGGTTTGTGGCGCCCTAGGGTGCTATTCCTGTCCTTCTCCCTCCTCTCCTCTCTTCTGGTTACTGGCAGCCCACGCTGGGCCTTCACTCTGAGCTCCCTTCCCAGCGCCTTGGACATTATCACTGCTGGTTGAGATGGGGTCTCACAGGTTGGTAAGTTGCCCAAGCTGGACTCGAGCTGCGACTCTCTTGCCTCTACTCCCAGAGTGCCAGGGTGACAGACCTGCGTCCCCGAGCCCAGCCCGTACCAGGCTTCTGTGCTGGTCCTTGCACGAAGCCCGTGCCCTCCCGAGTGTGGCCACTCCAGCCTCTGGGGCGAGGCCCAGGCCAGAGCTGTCCCACGGGCGCGGGCGGGGCTGGTGGGGGCTCACTGCCCACTCTTAGCCAGCTTGCTCTTCTGGGCTGGGACACACCAAGCACCCCGATGCTGCGGCCTTAGTCACTAATCCCTCACGAAGGCTTTCTGTGTCTGCTTCGGTGAAGAATACGTTGTTTTCTTCTAATGTTTCGCGGAACCACCCTCCGATTCTGTTGTTAGGGCACTGTTAGCTTTGCCAGGTGGGTTGCGATGGGACACGTGCCAGGCAGCACCCAGCAAGGACCTGATGTCGCCCAAGGGCTCTGCCGTCTTTGGAGGTCTCGTTGGGGCCTCCAGACCCCTGCACATTCGTTCATAGAAAACATTCTTTTATTCCTTCGGCATTCACGCACTGTGGACCGTGGGCAGGTGCTGCAAGGAAAACACTCAGCCTTTTCCACATAGTGAAGGCCACACCCACCTGAGGCTCCCACCCACCTGAGGCGGTCACCTATCCACCGGAGGCCCCGCCCACCAGCCTTCTCATCAGCACAACACTGGGCTGCACCTGGTGAGGGGGCATGAGACATGCCAGCAGGCGCTCTGGGAAATGTCCCAGTGGAGCCTCCACAAGCTGCGTGGGCTCAGATGGCACCGGGGCTGGGGCTCAGCTTGGGGGGTGGGGGGAGCGCTTGCCCAGCTAGCACAGGCCCTGGGTTCAATTTTCAGCACCACATAATTCAGGCGTGGTCACACACACCTGTAATCCCAGCACTCAGGAGGCCGAGGCAGGACTACCGTGAGTTCCATGCCAGCCTGGGCTAGGTATTGAGCTCACCAGCAGCCTGGGCAACAGAGTGAGGCCCTGTCTCCGAAACAAAAACAAAATAAATAATAAAATAAAGAAATTGCAATGAGTCGCCAGCTAATATACAGAAACCGGAGGCTGTGCTAGAGGACAGCCTGCGCAGTCTACACTTCTCTGGGGGCGTTGTCACCCTCAGCCCGGAGCCCAGCACGGCCTCCCCAGGCGGAGATCGCAGGGCGGGCCCTGGCTTGGAGCCTCCCATGGGAATGCCGTCTCACGGCCGGCTCATAATTTGGTCTTTAATGGTTTTTAATGGCCTCGCCCTTGATCCGCACCTCCTCCTGCTCCTGTGTGAAGTCGGTTTCGATTCTGTCTACGTGATTACGCTGGGGTAGGCTGTCCTGCAGACTCTGGGGGTGAACCCTGCAGTGCTGGGGGGGGGTGCTCAGCTCTGGGCAGGCACTACCCACCCCCTGCAGGTCCAGGAGAACCGCCAAGCCACAGGGAGGCCGGCCTCTGTCGCTGAGAGCCGCGGTGAAGATCTAACTTCCTCCAAGGGACATTAAAAAGATAGGTGAGGTCTCTGACTGGCCGAAATCCCCACTTTGAGAAAGTTCCCACGCCACCCATCCATTTTAGGCAAATTAAAACTATAGGACAGAAATAAAGTGAGAAACATTAAAAGTTTCATTAATCATACAACGCATTTCTCAACAGAATTCATCACAATCATCTCTTTGGGATTCCCTAAATTACTGTGAGTTTTTCTAATTTTGGTTAATGATCCGTGAGGACTTAGATCTAAAACATCCCCCAGAGTCTCCCGTGTGCAGAAGATGCCTGGATGGCGGGACGCTCTGGTCATCCGTGGATCTGCGCAGGTTTGGGAGAAGGCGGGGCCTGGTTGGAGGCGGGGCCTAGTGGTCTCTGGGGGTGTGGCCTGGATGGGTGTGGCCTTGTCCCTGGCTCCTCCCTTCTCTCTGCGTCATGGCTGCCACAGGGAGAGCGGCTGTCCTCCACTGTGGCCTTCCCCCATGCTCTTCCTGCCGAGGGTTCAGCTGGCCGCGGAGTGAATCCGCCAGCCGAAGTAGAGCGCTCGTCTTGAAGTTGTGAGTGTCCGCTGTTTTATTCCGGCGGTGGAAAGTGACTAAATCGCCGTGGATAGCCCCACCGGAGTCCGTGCAGCGCCCTGGTCACGCTGACTGCTCGGGGCCTGGCTCTGAGGAATTGTGAGATGCCCCTGCCCACGAACCCTGGCCCTGCCTTGCAGAGCTGCCTGCGCTGGGCAGCCGTCCCAGGGCGTGGCCTCCTCGCCCCCACAGCCGCCTCTCCGCGATGGTCCAGCGGCTGCGGCCTTAATGAGACCAGGCTTCGTTTTGGTCGGGAAGCGTGACCTCGCTCTGAGACGGACGCACAGATGTAGACAAAGCAGTTCCGTGAGGGAGACGGACCGCAGCAGCCAGTGAGCCACATGGACTTCCAGGAGGAGGGCCGTCCTCTTTGGGCCGGGGTGCAGGCTGGTCACCCCGCGCTGTGGGAGGCTGAGGCAGTGGGACTGCAAATTTGAGGTCAGTCTGGGCAACTTGGTGACTTAGAGAGACCCTGTCTCAAAATCAGAAATCCCAGTGGGCCGGGGATGAAGCTCAGTATGAAAGGCCCGGGCTTGACCCCGAGGGCCACACAAAAGAAGGCAGACAGACAGACAGACAGACAGACAGAGAGGCCATTCCCGCTGTCACTCTTCAGGCAGCCTGTGTCTCTTGCCCACAGCCCATGAAGACCTGGCCAAGGTTAACACCTCATGTTACTCCCGAGGATGGCGGCCCCCGGTCCCACAGAAGCAGCCACGGTGGTTCTTCCCAGGGCGTGGTCACCGTGAGGGTACCACGCACACCAGGGTCACGGTAGGGCACCGGTCCTCTGGCAGCTAACTGGCTCGGTGGGAACGTGAGGCCGGGGAGGGCTCCCTGCCTAATTCCCCTAACCTCATAATGTGGTTGTAATGAAAGCCATACCTGAGTCAATTAGGCTCCACCTGTGAAACCTATTACCCACGCCTTGTTAACACGCAGGTGTGCAGTTCCTTACAACCTGTTCTAGGGCCTCCACGGGCGCCAGCCATTTCCTGGAAGTGGGACGAGTCCCCGGCTCCCAAGATGCACCTTTCTGAGAGTGCCAGCACCGAGATGGTGCATCTGGTGACTCAGCAGCCCGGGAGGCGCAGCTGTGGAGGGGTGCACGGCGCAGGTGTGCCTGGCTCCCTGCGGTGCCCAGAGGGATGAGACAGGATCTCAGCAGCTTCCTGCTCTTCAAGCTGGAAGTTTCAGTCACCTCAGCAAAGACAAGAGCCACTGAGCTTCCATATTGGTCACAGGGTGCAGAATAAACTACACTTACAGTCCCAGGTGTTCAGTCTGTGGCTATCCCCAAGGCCAGGCATCACAGCAGAAGGGCTTCACAGCCTGCATGCAGCCCTTCCCTGGCCCATCCGCCCAGATGCCCAACTGGCTGCTTCTCCTGCCTGGACTCCCCAAGCCCCGTGTGGGGACGCGCTGGGCACACCACAGTCATCCTGAGCACAGGGGTATCTGGCAGTGATTGGCTCTGACAAGTGTGGGGTGCTCTGGCCTTCAGTATCTCCCAGGTCACAGAGTCCCTGGAGCCCAGGGACCAGAACACCAGGCATTGACCTTTCATGGTCATTTTGACTTTGGGGAAGGGCCAGAAGTCATGCGGTTCCAGACCTGGTGCCTAAGGTGGACAAAGGCACACCGACACCTTAGCATGACCTTGCCTTCCCATTGGTTGGTGCCTGGCCATGGCAGCAGCCACCATTTTCCGTGCTTTTTTCTGTGTAAGACTGAGAATTTTTCATTCCATAAAATAAGCTTAGATACATATTAAGTACTTTTAAAGGGGATTTGTTCTATATAAAGGCAACGAAATGTGCCTCAATGAAAAAAATAAGTTAGCTAAAACTTTTCCAAGGCCACTAGCTGACGTGAGGTCGGGTGATGGCAGCTGGCGGTGCAGGTCCAGGTGGCTGGTGCTCGGCGATCCTCCTGCAGAGCAAGAAACAGGACAAGGGACAGTGGGATCCAGAGAAGGCCGCTGTGCTTGAAGCCCTCCAGACACGGATCTGTCCGGCACCTCTGCCTCACCTCTCCAGGGATTTAGCCACCACGACACCGTCCCCACGTACGACCACCCTGCCGCTGCTCCCCTGGTCACCTGTGCGCTGCTCACAGGGACAGCTGACAGTTTCCCAGAATCCCTCATCTAAGTCCATGCTGGTGGGAAAGTGAGGCCCGAGCAAGCCTGGAACGACGGTGCCCATGGAATGCCCAATGGCCACCAGAGCTCGGAGTGGCCCTGTGGGATGCAGCCCTGGGTCCTCCCCCGTGGGTGGTGAGACACTGACCCCCAGTTCACAGGCCCCAGGATGAGTCCAACGGAACAGGTGCAGAAGTCTAAGGAAAAAGAGGTTGAACCCCAATGCGCTGCTCTTCCACTCCCTTCCAGCCAGAGGTGATGCCCAGAGGTGCCGCGCCAGCCATGTTGTGGGTACGAGGCCAGGACGGGGGGCTGAGGCCAGCCTGGAAGGCAGCACAGACCCCAGGGCCAGAGCCCAATAGGCCCAGCAGCACCGCCCTGGCCAAGGCAGGAGTGAAGGCCCTGGGCAGTGGTGGGGAAGGTCTAGCAACCGGCTCCTGGGCAGAGGAGGCACCTGAACTGCCCCCCAACCCCAGGGCACGGCTGCTGATCCTCTCAGCGGGAGAGGGAATGCTTACTACAAATACAAGCAACCTGGGGATTCGAACCTTCCGGACAACGGTTTTGACCCCAGGTAGAGCCGTGGCTGAGTTTCTGGGCCAGGAGAGCTATGCCAGTCCTGACTCTTTCAAAGGACAACGTGCAACGCCGTGATTTGTTCTGAGAACGTCGCAGCCGTTTCTTCTCACCTCCGTTCTCTGGAAATGGAGACCCCAGGGCCTGGGAAGGGAGTCTCTCCCCGCTGCTCACCCGGCTCTGAGTCTCAGCCGGCTGCAGCGTCCCAGGCGGTTGCTGCTCTGTCCCACCCCCCTCCTTCCTGGGGACGCTGTGGGGGCTGGAGTCCTCAGCACAGACATGTGGGGACCAGGCCTCTGCTTCCACCAGATGGCTCCTGGCCTTGCCAGGGCATCCACACGCCCACCTTTCTGCTAGCCGCTCGTGACACCGGAGTCACATGGGACAAGACAAGTTGTCACTGGGCTTGCTGCTACTTGTGTCCGTCAGAATGGGCTCTGGAAACAATCTTCTCCATTGCCTCAGAGCAATGCCCACTGTCCACTTACCTTGTACCTCAAGAAGCCCCCAACCACTCACAGAGAAGGCCGCTGCCCGTGCCTGCTGCAGGCCACGGAGCCAACCTGGTCCTCAGTTCCATGCAGGACCAAAGTGCCCCAGGAAAGCTGCATGTCAGGGACGAGCCATGGTCAGTGCTGGGTGGAGGGGCACAGAACGCTGGCAGAAGACCCTCCACGGTTTAGGATGCAGGACCTGACTTCCGGTCAGACATACCACCCTGTCCTTACAAATGAATTCTGAGCTAGACCCATTGGTACTTGACTGCAATCCCCACACTCTTGGGAGGCTGAGGCAGGAAGATTGTGAGTTCAAGCAATTTAGTGAGATGCTGTCTCACAATAAAGGTTAAAAAAAAAGAGAGATTGGGAACATAGCATAGTATGAAGGCCCAGGGCTCAATTCCTATTACCACAATAAAAAAAAAAAAAAAAGTGAATTCAGTCTAAGCTCAAACTCAAAACACTTTGTTGGTGCTTAGGTATCATGTCTTAGTTACTTTTTTTTATGTGACAGAAATACCCGATATCCACAACTCAGCGGAGGAAGGATGTCTTTTACCTCACAGTTTCAGACGTTCTCAGTCCTTTTGTGGGCAGCTGGCGACAGTGGAATCACAGCAGCAGGAGGAAAGCATCTCGCCCTGTGGCAGACAGGAGGCCGGGCAAGGGGGGCGGGGCCGAGCGAGGGTCTGCGCCTTCCAGGTCTGGCCCTGGTGGCCGGCCGCCCCTTCTGGGTCAAGCTGCAGGCGCCTGCCCCTCCTGGTCAGGTTTCAAGCATTTACTGCCTCTGACTGGACGCCGCCTCTGCATAGCGCGGGTTCCACACCTAGTCCACAACACTGAATACACGAGGCCTTCGGGGGACGCTCCAGATCTCAGCCTGGGCAACCCACACCCCCACTTCGAGGCGGTGACTTTACTCGCTTGGCTTCTTTGGAAATCTCCGTGTGGCGGGTGCCCCTCGCCCTTTCCACGCTATGCCGCCCCTGGAGCCACAGCACGGGACACCGGCGTTTCAGGCACTTGGTCATGTTGGGGGCCTCTGGCCCATCTGTTTCTGTGACCTACTCACAATACCGCTGTGGGTCAGAGCAGACAAACTGGGGGGTCCGAGTGCTGCTCGAGGGCCGTGAGGCCCTCCAGAGGCTGGCGTGGATTTCCCCGGGAGGGGTCTGCAGCCTTGCCGGCCAGGGCCTCGGGAAGAGATCATGTCTCCGAGGTCGCCGTGGGAACCGAGGGCAGGAGCCAGCACTGTGCCCAGCTTCAGCCTCGCCACAGACTCGGGGAGGGCAGTGTGTCTCCGGGCCTGGCGAGCAGTGACGTCAGCCTTTTGGAAACCAGTGCTCACCATAAGGTTTGGGAGTGCGGCTTCTCCTCCTTCCCCAGTGCCGTAAGCTCAGCCCAGCCGGTGCCAGCCGTACCAGCCGGGAGGAGGAGCTGCGGAAGGCAGGCGGGTGGGGCCGTTCTGCCTGCCCTGCGGGGTCCGGCCGAGGGGGTCTGTGGCTGTGTCACTGCTGCGCTCGCTGCTGTCTCTTTTTCTCTCCACAGTGGTACAAGATTCACCTTGAACAGGAGTGAGGTGTCTTTTCTGCCAGGCACCACCTGCTACTCGGGGAGGTGACATTGTGGTGCTTCTCCTTGTAGGAGCAGCCATCTGCTAGCCTGAAGCCGGCTGAGCATGGTCCCAGCCCCAGGGCGGGCCAGGAAGGCGGCTCTCGGTGCCGCACACTGATCCTGTGCTGTACGTGAACCAAACTCCCCGGACAGTCGCCTGACCTTCCTGCCATGTCGCCAGTGCCCTTAGGTCTTTCATCACACATGAGGCCAAGACCGGGTCACCGGGCCTGGTGGCACAGGCCTGTCATCCCTGCGGTCTGGGAGCCTGAGGCAGGAGGGGCAGAGCCCACCTTCCAGGTCACACTCCAGTGACCCACCCCCAGCCCGGGCCCTGTCCTCACAGCACAGGCAGCCTGAACCTCCCGTGGATGGATCCACTGACGAGCACAGCCCCGTGACCCAGTCACCCTCCACACACAGGGGACTTTGGGGAACGGTTCACACGTAAACCACAACAGGCGAGACGCTCGTCTTAAACGTGACCCAGGGATGGACGCCGAGCAGTATTTCCGCTCCCTTTTGTGAGTGGGTGGAGCCCGCCTTCCACAGAGGCATCCATCCCCGTGCAGCCCCTTCTCAACACACCCTTGCTCAAGTGATGGCGGCTCACACAAGCCCAGGGCCGGCTCTCCCGTCCACCTTAAAGTTCAGCTGACCGCTTTGCTAAGCAGTAAATAAACACGGCTCTGTTGAGTGTGGCCGCGTCACCTGCCCGGCCAGCCCTGCCTATGGCTTCTCAGACATCCCAACAAAGTAAACATCCATCTCCACGTGGCCGTGACTGGTCAATGCGTGTTCATTAAACGCCGCATGGGTTCCATCAGTTCTCGGCATCATTTATCTTCTGTGTTTCATTAGCTTTGATCATGTGCTCAGAGGCTTGGCTTTGTCCCCAGAGCAGCACCTGTGGGGGTCCCGGGCACAGCCCACCGCCCGCACGGGGCCCACGCGGGAGGAGCTGCCTGGTAGGTTCCCTGCAGGTGCGCCATCCCATCATGGACCCCTTGCGTCACCCTCACGTTCCTGCAGATGGCATCCGGGTTGCTGGTGTCCTGCCCGGTTGTGTCCCCCTCAGGTTATGTGTGCAGCGCCATATGTGGGCCCCTCCTGGCCACCCTGGGTCCCACCGAGTCCCGGGGACATCTGGAATGGAGGTTGCAGGGGCTCCTACAGCTGGTGACTCAGCAAACTCCCAGGCATGAGGTCCCGGGGGCTGGAGTCCGGGGACGGCGCCGTCCGCCCCCTTTGTGGGGCTCCCTCAGTCAGCTTTACATTGAGAGGTTGGAGCTTTGTTGGATGGTCGCTTGTGCAAGGAGACATCATTGTTTCCCTGAGGGCAAGCGTGCATGGCTGCAGCACCTGCCTGTGCATCAGGGGAGAAGGTGGAACAGGTCACCAGGGCCATCGGCTCCACCCTGGAGGGCTCCTCTGGCAGCCTGGGTTTCCGTGCCTTTTGGGTCAGGAGCAATGGAGCTTCTGTCGCTTGGGGCACACACAGGATGACCAAACTTGGGGTGAATGCGTACATGTGAAAAGTCACGACTGTACACGGCCACGAGTCCCCTCAGAACACTGCCTGCCTTTAGACACACGTGTGCCACCACAGACCGCGTGTGCCGTGGCTCTGGAAGTCCCCTAGCAGCAGTGACACAGCCACAGACCCCCTCGGCCGGACCCCGCAGGGCAGGCAGAACGGCCCCACCCGCCTGCCTTCCGCAGCTCCTCCTCCCGGCTGGTACGGCTGGCACATCGATTCAAAACATTGACACTTGATCGTCATTTTGACTTCAGGGAGGAGCCAGAAGTGGCATGGTGCCAGGTCCGGTGACCGAGGCGCGGAGGATGCGCCATCCACGCGCCGTCCACCTGCTCAGCAGCCCTCCCCGGGCTCTCTCGCCCTCTGAAGAGACTCGCAGAGCAGAGCTCCCAGAACTGCGCCAGAAAGCAGGCAGGCACGGGCAGGGTCCCAGGGAGGGAGGACAGTGGGAGCCGTGAGGGCCGCGTGGCCACCGTGGTGCCTGCTTTCATTCCACACCCCGTGTCTCTCGTCAGTCCTGCGCACACAGGGCTGTCCTAGCTGTGCGTCCCCTCATGTCATGCAAGTTTCCAAGGTTTTCAAAAGGGAAAGTAAATGTTCCTACCAGGGGAGCGTGTTTTGGCATTCAGGCAAAGCCAGATGGGCGGGATGGGATGCCCCTCACCCGACTTCGAGCCTGTGGGAGCGGAGCCCCCTCGCAGCTCCCGAAGCAGCTCTGCCTGCTAAAACTTGGGTCACCTGTCATCCTCCGATGTCCCAAAGTTGTGTCTTCCTGGGCAGGGACCCAGGCCCAGGAGCCAGTTGGCCCAAGCCCAGCCAGCTGCAATGTGCCCACTGTGCACCCCTCCTCTCCCTGTCCTGGGTCTCAGCAAGAAGTCCTCTGCCCCGGCCTCCTCACAGCTCGGAAAGTGCCACGCCTCCACACGCCGGCTCCACGTTAACAGCTTCTGGCTCCTGCACAGGTGACAGGTGGCTCCTGCCTCTATGTCGCCCTGGAAGCAGCAAGGTGAGGGACCCCAGAGAGACCCGCAGCCCTGCTGGCCCTGGGACCCTGCGTGGGCCAATGGCAGGTGGTGGCCATCAGGCCCTGACGCTTCACTGAGTAAGGATCCTACCGTGCACGTGAAGTACATGAAAACCTGGCAATTCCAGTCTTGATCCACTTATCCACACGACTCTGCAACCCCAGAGCTCAGGGCAGAGGTCTCTGTGCTCAGAGCAGAGGCAGCGTGAGTGAGCCTGAGCACAGGGACTCATGGCCACCTGTCGGCAGGGAAGACGGTCCCTGCGGGCCGCGTGGGGCGAGCGCACCCTTGGGACCCAGGCTACGTGCTGTGGCAGAGGGGATGCCGCCCAGTCCCCTGCTGCCTTTACGAGGGTTGTGTCAGACCTGGCCTGAGGAGGCATGCGGACACTTTTACCCACTCCTGAAACAGTCCTGAGTTTAAATTGACCCATGTGTGGGTCTGGCAGAATACAGTTTTTAATTTATAAAGAAAAAAAGAAAATGCATGTGTAGAGACTCCCGCAGTTCCAGGAGAGAGTCCTACACACATGACTCGTGGGTGTGGCCCTTTGGCACCCTATGGTACCGGTGACCCTCTTGCCCATTCTGGAGAAACGGGCAGGCCCAGTGTCTCAGGCCCGTCATCCCAGCACTCTGAAAGGCTGAGGCAGGAGCTTGCAAGTTTGATCCTCGCCAGGGAAATTTAGCAATCGGCGAGATCCTGACTCAAAATAAAAATAAAAATGGCTGAGGATGTAGATGGGCAGGAAAGTCCTGGGCTCGGTCCCCAGCGCCACCAAAGCAAAACAGAGCTTGAGAAACCTTCAGTAAAGCGAGAACAGAGGGAAGAGCAGTTGGATCGAAGCAAAGTAGCCACCCAGCAAGGACGCTGTCCACCCCAGGAGCGGGCGCAGAGGAGGGACACCGGACAGAGACGCACCGCAGCGGCGTCGGTGGCTTGCCGGGCGAGCCTCTGCACCTGAGCACAGCACAAGGGGACACTGGCTAGTAGGGCCTCTGCCCCATGTCCAGGGCCTGAAGCTAAAGGGCCTGCACCCTGGGCCACACACCTTTGCTTCTGCGGGATCAGCAGTCTCCTGATCCCCTCCTGGTGTGGGGCTGGGAGCCTTCTCCTGGGTTACCTCCGCTGCTGTGGCTGGGATCAGGAACAGGCCCCATGGGTGCAGGGCTTGGGCCCAGCCTGGAGCATCTGTGGAAGGTGGTGGGCCTTCAGGAAGCGTGAGGGTCACGGGTGGCCCCTTGAGGAGGACAGGAGGACTCCGGCCCCTTCCTCTCCCCTTGCTTCCCAGGAAACATCAGTGAGAACCTTGCTGTACGCTGGGTCCCACGGTGAGGTGCTGCCTCCCACAGGCCCACGGCCACAGCTGGCCAGCCACTGAACCCTCTCAACCAGGGGCCAAAGTCACCTGCCTCTCTTTAAGCTGGCTGTGCTGGGCCTTTTTTCTCACAGTGTTGAGAGCCCAGTAACCCTGGAGAAACAGCCAAGGGGGCAGGGAGCCAGGGGACAGCTCAGCAGGAAGAGTGGGCCACCTGCCCCCCCCCCCCCGTTGTCACCCTTCAACTCCAGGACTCCGCACCCCGTGCCCCAGGGAGGGCGCAGCACCTGCTGCAATGGAGGTTTGACAGAGCGCCTGGGTGGGCCTTACGGTCCCCACCGGGAGGACAGCAGCCAGAGCACAAACTCTGCACCCGCTGGGAGGACCCTCAGCCCCGGAGCACCCAGATTCGGGCTGTGGTCTCTTCCTCATCTGGTAACCTGGGCTTGTGCGTCCAACCCCAAGACAGAGGGCTCTGTCTCCAGAAGTGTCCCCCAGGTGGCCCGGGAAGGGACGGCTCCTTGTCTCTGCTCAGTGACTCCGTGTCGAACATTTACTCTTTACATCCGTTTAGAAGCACATAGATTTAAAATATCATTTTAACTCGGATGTGCACGGACGCTTGAAGCCCCCCCAAAACAGCCCCTAGGTACCAGGCAACATTAATACCGAGGAGAGAGGAAACTCCAGTCCCAGAGCCGGCGGTTCCCTGAGCCCCAGAGGCACACGGATTAAGCAGCGAGTTCGACCTTGCCCCCTTATCTGAGCAGGGCAAGGCCACGCGGCCCCTGCATAGAAGCCGTGGGCCTGTCTCACCCGCGTGGACAGCCTCCCATCACGGCGGTGAGTGACCTTCACTTCCTGGAGTGACGCAGAGCGCAGAGAGAGAGGAGACCGCAAGTCGTGGCCCTCCGCCGGGAAGGAATGGCCGCCGCAGGCCGCCTCGTTCCCAGGCGACTGTGTCTTGATTAATAACCGTCCTCGACACCTCCACGGCCCTGCCCTGCGCCCGCAGCCTGGAGTCTCCCTAGACGCGGCCGCGCCTCCCCCCAGCCCGGCCGTGAGTCCCCGGCGCAGGTCAAAGCTGAGGCGGCGATGGCCGGGCACCGCAGGGCGAGGCTGACCGCTGGGAGAGCCATCAGCCTCGCAGTGTGGTGATCAACTGAGCAGTAAATTAATTAATCATCGTTTTATGCCTCATCAAGCACTTTGCCGAGGCGCGCCACGGGGGCCGCGGCGGAGCCAATGGGAAGCGGAGTGTTTTGTTTAGCTGGGTGAGCCTTCCATAAACAGGGGGGTTTGACAAGCTAATAAATATGTCATCGGTCTCTGCCAGGGGCAGCCGCTCGTCCCACCTGCAAAGTGGTGAGACCCTGCCGGCCCGGTGGGCAGTGACTGATGGCTGGGACAGGCCTGGGAGGAGGCCACCAGAAGGTTCGGGGAGCAGCGGGAAGCCCCCAAGTCCCTTTGCGCTCTGTGGGCGCGTCCCCGGGAGTGGAACTCGCGCCCGGCCGCGTCCTTCACTTGCCTTTGCATCCCCTCCGTGGCCCGCGGGCCTGCATCCTCCCTCCTCCTCCGTCAGAGTTTGCAGATGTCTGAGCAGGAGCCGGCCGCAGCCGGCCTGGGTGGACGCCCGGCCGAAGAGGCTGTGCTCACGGGTGTCCGCTTTGGATCTGCTCGGAAGCCTAGCCCGGCAGAGTCCAGGAAGCCAGAGCCCAGCTAACCTTGACTCGCCACCCCTAGAAAAGCCGCAGTGTGAATGCCGGCAGAGTGTCCGGTGCAGAGCTCAAGGACTGCGGGCGTGTGGGCGACAGTGCCGTGACGTTCCCCGGGTTTCCCTTTTCCAAGCGCGACTTGAATTCCAACGCGGTTGGGGCAGGATCTCGTGGTAGCGATGAAACTCGGATCCCAAGGAGGCACAAAAGCACATTCCTAGTCCCCCTTGGCTCGGTCACAGAGCTTTAAGCAGTCTCTTAAGAGAGGTCAGCGCCCCTCCGATGCGACCCGTCGTGCGCCCAGAGTCTCTGACCTGCTCGTGACACACAGGTGGCAGGGCTCACACAGACCAGCAACATCCTGGTGATACTCCAATACGAAGCTCTGAGCAGAACCTCAGGCCTGCCGTGGCAACGGACCCTGTGGTGCACCCTCTCGGGGGCACCGACCCTGGCAAAGCCACCGATCCCCACCCTGCCCCCCGTGTCTGTGCTCCACTCAACATTCCAGGGGCTGTTGACCTGCTGGCCCTGTAGAAGGTCTAGATCCACAGCCCACAGACGGAGGCTGGCGTGGGACCCTCCCAGCCACCCCTGCCCGCTGCAGTGGCGCCCTAGGGGTGGATCTGACTCTTTCTTGTTTTTGTGGTCCTGGGTGGGGATCAAGCCGGGACCTGTAACCCTGAGCTACATCCTCAGCCCTTCTCATTTATAATTTTCGACTTTGAGGCAGAGTTTCACTAAGTCCCAATGAGCCCAGGCTGGGATTGAACGTGATTTCCTCCCACCTCAGCCTTCCAGAGTGCTGGGATGACAGGCCTGTGCCCCCCGGCCTGGCCGGACCCGGCTCCTCTACCCCAGCTCCGTCCCAGAACCTCCTAGCCCAGTGTTTGTGCTCGCCACAGGGGCTGAGGGCCGGGGGAGGACAGGGCACTGACTTTGCGGCTGCCCTCCACCCGTCTGTCCCCTCCCGCCCCTCGCAGGCCCGGCGGAGGGCAGTGACAGCGTTCCCGTTGACATACGGCACCAGCAGGAGCATCCTGCCTCCCCACCAGCTCCAAATCACCTTGGAGGAGCGGGAGGCGGCGCTGCTTCCCGAGGAAAGGAAGTGGCTGGGAGCTTGGCACGGGCCCTGCCGTTCCGGCAGAATGGCTTTTAACTCAATCACATCCCATATGGAGCCCAGATCGTCCCTGTGTGGCTTTATGGGATCAATGAATCCAGGAGACAGCTTTAAGGTGGCGTGTGAGCGTGCGCGGTTCCACATAGCACGTGCGCGCAGGGTCCCTCCCGTGATGCTTGGCCACCAACGTGCGTGTTATGCGCCTGAGGTCACATCGTCCGAGGGACGGTCTTCCTCCACGCAGCCCTGTCCCTGGGGTCAGGTCAGAGCGGTGCCCGACCCAGGGCCGGGCACACGGGCGAGCCCAGATGCTGGAGGAGCACCCGGGCACCAGGGCCCGGGCTGGAACTTGAAACGCTCGTTTCTATTTGTTCTGTCTGCGAAACCCCGCTCCTGAGAAGGGAAGAAGAGGAAGGCGGGAGGGAGGCGGCAGGAGCTGGGGTCCCCAGCTCGCTCGGGCACCTGCTCCTCACCCCAGGCCGTGGGACCCGGGTGCCGCCTGCGGCCTTAGCAGGCCCGCCCCGGACGGGGCACTCTTCTTCCCGTCCGGATGGATGCTTGAGCGGAAATCCCGGCACTGGGGCTGCCGGGGCAGGTCCCCTGAGGACAACGCTCTCCTGTGCGTCCTACCTGAGCCTCCCACGGCTGCGGGCTGCAGTGGGGTCCCCGTGGCCCCCACGCTGCACCCCAGACAGTGCTCGTCACGCTACCCGCCACATGTTACATGGTCCCCAGGGGACCTGTGGCCCTGGCGGCCTCAGTCTTGCTACGCGCCATGCTGCGATAGTTCAGATGTCGAGTGACCTGCGTTTCCTATGTATGCATAGAAATTTTTGTTAATCTATTCCCCGCATTCTTGACAGGAGTAATTTTGCTCTGAGGAGGGTAAAAATTGGGTGTTAGGAGAAAAATACAGCGCTCCTGCCCTGTCCCCGAGGCCTGCGCCGGGACACATGTGGGCAAGCGGTCCCTGCTGCAGGCCACCTTCGCAGGCCCGGGCCGTACCCTGGGAGAAGAAGCCACGGATTACAGAGCTCCACAGCAAGGAGCACCCAACCGGCCGGTGCCTCTGGAAGACAGGGAATGGAAGAAGGGCGTGTGTTTTAATGTTTTATTTCCTCTCTTAAATTAAATCCTACCCTCGGAGGCCGAGGCAGGAGGACTGCAGGTTTGAGCCCAGCCTGGATAACTGAACGAGAGCCTGTGTGAAAGCCAAAGTGAGAACCTGGGCGCGGGACGGTGCCGCTCCATGTGGTGGCCCGCGGGCGCAAGAGCAAGCGAACAGCATGCACCGGCCTCATCGCGGGGGCCGTGCTGCCCGTCACGCCTGTGGCTTCGGGCTCCCGGCTGCGGCCTCGGCGCTTACGAAACTTGGATCACATTTGCTCTTGAAAATCTCGGCTCCCAGGACGTTGCCTGCAAAGACCCCGGTGCCCTGTCCCGTCCGTGCCGCTGGCTGGGCAGCCGTGGCCTGCAAGGCTCCTAGGAGCTCCCAGCGCCCAGGCATCCGTGGACCACCGAGTCCTGCTTGTCGGGGATCGGGGACAGCCTCGCCAGGCAGACAGGCGGCCAGGGACGAGAGATGCGGAGTCTCTGCAGGGATCTGTATGCTGACACTTTTTTTTTTATGGTTCCGGGGATGGAGTCCACATCCCCAGCCCATTTTTGATTTTTGGTTTTGGGACAGGGTCTCACTGCGTCGCGGAGTTGCCGGGGCTGGGTTTGCCTGGCTTCGGCTTCCAGAGTGCTGGAGTTGCAGGCCCGTGCCCCTGGGCCCAGCTGGGCGAGGGTCGTGTGGATCTTGGGTCTGTAGGAGGCGGGGATCTCACCCTCACGTGTCTCGAGGAGGTGATCATGTCCACACTCGACTCGCCTTTCCCCAAAGACATGCCCGTGATGGGCTGTGACGCCCATGTGTTTCCACTGCTCAGATCCAGGGAGGCTGGAAACGAGGACGTGGCGGTCAGCCCCTGCCACAGCCCTGCGTCACGGCAAATGCAGGGGACTCGGAACTGCGGCAGAGTTCAGGCCAGGGCCACAGAGAGGAACTCAGGTTTGCAGGGACAGGACTCCTGGCTTCGGTGGCAAATTACATCACCGAGAACCAGAAAACCTAATGGAATTAGTTGAGTGACAGTTTTAGAGACGCCTGCTTCTGTGTACCAAAGCCGGGCCCTTGGGGCTACACTAGGTAATTTTTAAACAACAACAACAACAACAAAACCCCTTTTATTATTCTGTGAAAACTGAGAGGGTTTTTTAAAAATAGTTTTGGCCGCCTAGTGGAAGAATTTCCCTGCAAAGGCGACTGACTTCACTTAGAGAAAATGGCTCTCCTTCTACCCATAGGTAATCAGCAGCAGGTGGCCTAATTTTCTGGGGGGAGAAAGCCGTGACTGGGAACAAGGCTTTAAAAGAGGTACTGAGCCAGGCCGGCTGGCACAGGCCTGCCATCCCAGCACTCTAGGATGCTGAGGCGGGAAGATTGTGAGTTCAAACTCAGCCTGAGCCCCTTGGCAACTTAGTGAGACCCTGTCTCAAAATAAGAGTAAAAAGTGGTCTGGGGATGTAGTACAGTGCAAAGGCCCTGGGTTCACCTCCTAGTACTGCAAAAACAGTAATAATAATCATTAATAACAGATCAAATTAACGAAAGAGGCGCTGACTTGAGAACACAGCAGAGCAGCCGGTGGTGTTGGGGGAGGATGCGGGTTCCTGCAGCAGACCGAAAGCCCTGACTGGAGGATAGGGGTTGGGGCTGGTGCTGTGCTCCATGAGGGGCCTGGCGCACCTGGGGCCCCGCCTGCGGGCACCGCTCCCACCCACGCAGGTCTGGCCGCACCCCCGCACCATCTGACCTGTTGCAGAGACAATCAAGCCCCTTGCACAGGTCCTGCCGGAGGGGCTGCTTGGGAGTAGCCGGGAGCGAGGTGAGCGGCCCTCCACCCTGCCACAGGGAGCCAGCAGGGAGACCAAGACCAGGGTGCAGGAGGCCGCCTCCCTCTCAGGCTGTGCCTGCCTCCCAGAAGGAGGGACCCTGGCAGAAGGGACAGGAGCCGGAAGCTTCCCTCCCCTCCTGTCAGGCTGGAGGCTGGTCACAGCCAGGCCCTCCTCCTCCTCTGCCAGCAGATGATCTAACTGTCTACCTCCGTGTTCCCTGAGGCCGCTCCATGGCCAGGAATGTGTGGCTCCCTAGCTGAGCTCTGTGTCCCCCTGTGCTGACTCACGGCTGCCCCGGGACGGGGGGCAGGGTGCCAGTGAGAACCTGGTGGCGTCCACCGTCCTTCCAGGGGTTTCCGCGAAGGGGCTCCTCTCAGCGGGCCCTTCACAGCCCAGAGGCTGGGGAGGCCGGGCCAGAGGGGCCCCAGTCCCCCCCGCCCCCATGAGAGCTCTCCCTGTGGTCCCTCCAGCAGCAGAAACTTAGGAGCACATCAGCAGTGATGTAGCCCACCACCAGTTGGCTGCGGTGAGGGGCAGCCCCTGGTTTCGTTTTTTGTGTTTTCCATCCAGGCCCTCCCACTGAGCTATGTCTCCAGCCCATGTTTTAAATTTTAATTCTGAGGCAGGATTTCGCTAAGTCACTCAGCTGCCCAGGCTGCTTTGACATCGTCCCTCCTGCCCCGGCCTCCTGCACTGCTGTGCACACAGACCTGTGACCCAGGGGCCCGGAAATATGCCAGATTTTTACCTGGATTCCTGCCTGGGGGGCCGGATGGGAGGACACGGAGCCGTGTGACTTATGGGGCTAAAACCCCATTTTCTTCTGCCTTGTTGATTTTAGACTTGTTTGGATAATTCTCCTGAACAGGTGGTACAAAGACCGTTTCTTGGGAATACAGGGTCGTCTGTGTGGCCGTAGACCACCACCTCTGGCCTCTGTACACTGTCCCTGGACAGCAACGCTGCCGCTGAGCTATGGGCATGGGGCTACCGCCCGGGTCCAGCCCACACCCCCGACTTAGCAATCCTGTCCTTAAGCACAGCTTCTTGGAGCCAGGGAGGATGTGTGGGACGGGAAGGAGGGACGGAGGGAGCGTCCCGTTACTGGTGAGCTGATGGCTATCAGGAGTTTGATGCTGACATCTGGGGAGGAAAGGGGACCTGGCGCAGGGAACACGCGACAGCGGCAGCCCAGGCTCCTTAACCCCTTAGGAGCAGGCCGGGCTGCACCACGGCTGTGCCTGGCACATCACCACCCCCCCACCTCCGCTGATCCCAGATTTTGCGAGCCGAAGCAGCAGATGGCTATGCGTTGAGCTATTTGATTTAGGGGTGCAGTAGGTGGCTCCCCTTTCTCTTTTTTGGAAATATGACCTTGGCTGGGGGTTGGAGGGTCCATCTTCACCTGCTCTGGGGAGGTGGGGAGGCAGGGGAAGGGGGGTTCAGCTGGCAGAGCCCCAGGAGGGAGATGGTCCCACAGCCTTCCCAGCCCGCCGCCCAAGGCCCCCTTGTCAGAATCACTCACAGAGAGCATTATTAGCAGACACACCAAAGTGCTCCGAGGGGAGCCCTTCCTGATGAACTGGGCTCCTGCAGCCCCTCCCCACCGGCGTTTCTCAGGAGCGATAACATCAGTCCAGGTGCGGTGAGTCTAAAAATCGTAAATCTCTGCCTGTCACCCGAGGGGGGAGAGAAAAGGTTAAACAAGTTTGCGGCAGAAGACACGCAGGTGTTATTTTGCAAGGAGAAGGCTAAGTGATGGTTCTGCCTAGATTGTTACAACCGATAAGGATCATGTAAACACTGGCTCCCGTGGGGAGCGTTGGGGGTCCGGGAACAGGGAACAGCACCTCCATTGAGCCCTCTCAGTCTCCTTTGGCCCGCAGGACACAGAGCCGCCCGCCCTCCACCCAGGGGCCTTTGAAACCACCCTGGAATCTGACCGGATTCCAAACCCCAGCCGGCCAGCCGGAGGCGACAGCCGAAAGGCAAAATCCAGCAAAGCTTCCTCCTGTTGGCCCACAGAGTCCACCTGGAAGGGAGGGGTGCTCCCAGAGCTGGCGCACGCCCCCCCCTCGCCTCCCAGCGCAGCCCTGGCCCCTTCCCAGGACCCAAGTGGCTTCCAATAGGGCCTCAGCCTATCCTTTTTTTGAGTTTAAGGCTCCTGATTCTTTTTGCAAGATGTGAAAGAAAGCTATCTCCCAGCTGCATTCTAGAAGCAGAGAGAAGAAACTTCACAGGTGGCCCCTCATCCCACCCCTTGCTGTCCTGGGCCGTAAGTGGATTCCAGGCCAGGGCCGGAGAGGATTGATACAGCCTGGGACAATTGTCACGGGAAGTAGGGCTGCTCTGCATCTCCATGGGGCTCACAGAGAGAACACCACGGAGCCAGAAGAATGCTTTTCACGCTTCCCATCACTGAGACCTTAGCGTGTGCCCGAATCAAGAGCTCAGATCCGTAAGGCAGGTGGTGCCCGAGAAGGGCCCACGGTGCTACTATGGAAGGAAAGGCGAAAGGCGATTAGGACGCTGCCATTTCCTCCTTTATGTGGGTATGCATATTTTTGCAGCCTGTGTTATAGGTACATTTGCTTGGAGATTTTTTCCCATATGAAAAGAATATTATGTGTGACATTTAGGCTTCCATAAAAATGATTTGAGCCACAGTGTCTTTGATGATGTGGCCTTGGAATCCATAAATCCCATCATTAGAAATAAATCCTACGTTACAACGGGCAGGAAGAGGGGAGTCAGCCTCTGCCACTGCTCGGGTGAATTACTTTTCCGTCTCATCATCTGTAAACTTAGAGGGCAGGAGCTGCCTGCTCCCCAGGGAAGGGAGAGTCTGCGGATCGGAGCCAGCCCTGCGGGGGTGCAGGGAACAGGGAGCCCCTCACCTGGAACAGAGGGAGGACGGAGGGAGGGACAGGCTGAGCTCCTCCCCTGCAGGTTTTTCTTCTCACTTCTGGTTTCAAGATCATTTTGTCCCGGTCTGACTTTCCAAGCCAGCTGGATTCACCCACAGTGCCTCATTTTGAGAAGTCATCAGAAGTGTTAATGTTTTACACAGTTGGATCTTGTGTTTGTGTGGACACCTCCATTTTCTTGAGAGCGGACTGCCGGCCACAGTGCCGGCCACCCTCACCCACTCAGCCTGTGCCAGAGAGCCCTGTCTGCAGGGGGGAGGCTTGCAGGATCTGAGGGACGGGCTGGAGAAGGGGCCAGCGGACCACGTTCCCCTCCCGGTCGATACTGTGCGATTGTAAGGTGAAGTTCCTGAAGCCATTAGTGGTAGACGTCTGGGGTCAAACCTGCATAATTAGTGAAGTCTCACCTTCCAAAAGCAGAAGCCCACCAGAGAGCCAGGCCCAGGGGCACAGCCCTGTCCCCCCAGCACTCTGGGAGGCTGAGGCAGGAGGATCACAAATTAGATGCCGGCCGGGGAAACTGAGTGACTTAGCAAGACCCTGTCTCAAAATCAAAAATAAAAACGAATGGAGATATAACTCAGTGTGAAGGCCCTGGGGTCCATTTTGCTCAAGGAATCAGGCACAGTTGAATCTTGGGGACCCCCGTCCCCCCGCCTGGTCTAGCCTCTGCTTTCCTTGGTTTCAGCTCGTGCAGTACAAGGGGGAAGCCAGGCGTGCTCTGAGGCTGAACTGCCCCCGCCCTTTCTGGATTTTATTTTGTGACAGTGTTACTAAGTGACCCAGATGGGACTTGGGCTTGCAGTCCTCCTGCCTCAGCCTCCCAAGGAGCTGGGATTCCAGGTGTGCTCACCTGTCCCTTGAAGTGACTCAGTTTTATAATGGCCTCATGTTGAAAGAATGAATGCAGGGAGTGACGGAGAAGTCACAGTCCTGAGCCAGCCCAGCACCTGGGCTCCACACCGTGCTGTGCCTGCCCGCGTAGGAGCCCGGGCAGCCTGAGTCCTTCCAGCGCTGGCCTCGGAGTGGCCAAGGCCACCCACCAGCCCATCCCACAGACCCCCAGCCGCAGAGACATGGCAGGCTCCCGAGGGGCGGTCCTGCGGGTGGGTCACCAAGCCCCCTCGCCGGCACCGGGCGCCTGCACGTCCACGCTGGTCACAGCTGTTCCTGATCTTACCAGAGATTGTTGCCTTGTTTTCTTCTTTTAAATCTGGTAAGGTTAGTGCGGGACAGACCCTCACACCATTCCTATAACCATATCTAAACACAGTGTACTTAAAACAAAACCGGCACCTTGGAATCCCAAGTTGGAACCCAAGAGTAGCAAAGGCCTAACCAACAGACCGCTTAAAACAGGCACTGCACCTCTCAAAGGGAACGCAGGTCTGTTTGGAAGGTAGGCCGGGAGGAAAGGGAGACACAAGCCGGGTGTGGCGGCGTGTGCGGGTCACCGCAGCGCCCGAGCAGGCGCAGAGGTTGGAGGCCAGCCCCGGCGCTGCCCTCCACGAAAGAAAAGAGGCCCAGCGGCCTGCTTCTGAAGGGGCAGAGGTATGCCAGGGAAGGGCCAATTGTGCTCCGCTTGGGTTCGAGGCCTTAGCCACCAGCCACCAGCTGGTAGATCGCGGAACCGCTGAGCCTGCCGCGGGGACTCCAGCCCCTGGCGCACCAAGGTTCCTCCCGTTGGCCTCTGTCCCCAGCCCAGCCCTGGTCCCTTTCCTATCTCCCGGCTTTCCTCCTCTGCTCCTCCCGGCTCCCTCCACAGTGGCCCACGCGGGCTGCACTGGTGCAGAAGCAGCCACCGCACCCATATCCCAGCAGCCGCGCCTGCCCACCCTCCCTCCTCACCAAGGTGCTCACGTGGGTTAGAGCTACCCACGTCCCATGCAGAATGGATGCTCTCCAGGGTGCTGAGACCCTGACATCTCGAGACAGCGGTTCAGCAAGACTGAAAAGGACGCGTGAAATTGGGAGAAAGAGAATGCATGCCGCCCAGAAATATGTTTTCGGAAGAACTGTGATGCCGTGAGGTTTATCCTAAGAGTTTAAGGTTGCTCCAGAGCTCACAGATTAATTACTACTCACCATCAATTAACAGTTATAGTAAGAGGTAAAGAAGAAAAGGGGTCATCTTATATAAAAAAGAAATCCAGGAAACAGTGGAGTCTGGGAATTGCCACACGAGCTGACTAGAAAAAAATAGAAGAGAATCTCATTATGTTTAGGGCTCCTGCTTGTTTTTACTTTTATTTACATATTACATGTAAGACTGCCGTTCACTCTGAGCCACTGGGCACACGATCAGCGGTGCCCAGCACAGCCACGTGGCTGCCCAGCCCGCACCGCTGGCCTGCTCCCATACCTTTGCGTCTCCAGAGCTTGAAACTCTTCCGTTAAATCCTGCTTCCCTTCTGCCCTGCTGCTAGCTCTGGCACCCACTCTGCTACTTTCTGTGACTTGGGCAGGGCAGGTACCCCACGTAAGTGGAGTCACTTAGCATTTGTCCCTTGTGGTTGGCTTTTCACTTGAACCAAGGTCCTGAAGACGCTGGGGCCAATGGTCAGGACTTCCTTCCCTTGTAAGGCTGAATGACACTCACTTGCACGGATGGCCACAGGCTGCATGTCCACTCGTCTGTCCAGGTGTACCTACATGGACGCCTTCTACCTTTTGTCTATTGTAAATAAGGCAGTGTGGCTGTGGCTGTCCAAATCTGTGTTTCAGCCCCCACTTTCAGTTAATTTTGATATACACCAAGAATCAGGGTTGATGGAACACACGATTAACCTATTTTTAAATTTCTGGGGAATCACCATCTTGTTTTCCATAGTGACTGTGCCATTTTTGTTTCTGCCAGCAGTACATACCCACTAACACGTGTTTTCTGGTTTCTGCAGTAGCCATCCCAGTGCCTGTGAGGTAGGACCTCATTGTGGTTTGATTTCCACTCTCTGATTGTTGGTGATGTTGAGCATTATTTCATGTCATTAGAAGAATTTGTGTATTTTTTGAGAGTTATCCAGTCACATCATGTGCTCATTGTCAGAATCAGGTTGTTTGATTTCTTGGTGAGTTGTAGGAATTCCTTAGGTAGTCTACATATTCACCCTTTATCAGGCTTAAGAGTGGTAAATACTTTATTTTATGAGTGGCAGCTGACATACATGAAAGGTACTTTTGATCATAACATAGTTATCATTTCAAAGTAACTTTGACTGAGAATAAAAAGACCCTGAGAAATGCAGGGGGCTGGAATGTCTAGACAGGCAGAACATCCTCCAACCCCGACTTCCCTAACATGGACACTTGTGCTGGTAACACAACCATTGCCTCAAAAACAACCAAACAAACAAAACAAAAACCCAGAACTCCTTTCTCGACTTACTTTAGAATTATGTTACCAAGAACATTTCTAAATGTCAAAAAATAATATCTTTAATTTTTTGCATTCTTTATACACGTGCGTTATTTCACACCCTGTGGTAAGAAATACCAGCTTGTTGGCCGTGGGACATGTGTGGAGTGCACTTCCTGCGCCAGTAGTTAAGGGGCCTGAGGTTGGTTCCATAGATTGCGTCGACTGTTACGGCTTGGCTCACAACGTCCCACAACTGTGTCGTGTTTGGAAGATTATTGAGCCGTGGGGACTCGTGTATTGGTTTTCTGTGCTATTGAAAGGTGGGTCTCTTGGAAGGGGCCAGTCACCAGTCCAGACGTGAGGTGGAAGGGGCAGATCAGTGGGACATGACCTGGAAGTACAGATGCTAGTGGCACCCTTCCTCCCTCTCTTGGCCTCCTGTGCCACCCTGCATGAGCAGCTTCTGGCTGGCTGGGCCTCCTCCAAGCCTTCCACCACGGCCAGCCGCCGATGAGAGGACTGAAACCTTCTGAAACTAGCAGCCACAGCAAACCCTTCCTCCCTCGAGCTGCGGGTGTTGAGTGTAAGTCCCCAGAAGCCAGAAAGTGGTTCAGGCATGGGGGTGGGGGCCTTTGCTGCTGAGGAATCCCAAGTGGCCGCGGTTGGAAGGGCCTCAGGTAAGAGGGGCCTCCCGGGAGTGGAACCCTGCCAGGACCAGCACCCCCTCCCTCACAAGGCCACATTCTGCACACCCCCCCGGGCCCTCACCAGCCTGGAGCCCAGCCGCCTCTTCTCCCTGGCTGTCTGTGGCTAAGTCCCCGCCAGCAATGCCCGCCACCGCCATCTGTGGGATTGCAGGACCAGCCAGACCCAAACGGGGAGGCTCGGAAACTTGAAGGTGATCTTGACGCGCCGCCACCTTCCAGCTGGCGACTGGCACTCTCTGTCACAAGCAGGCTCGGTCTGATGCTGAACAGGGTAGGAAGAGCCATCCGTTCAGGCCGGCAGGGGCCTCGTCCTGAAGAGGAGGCGGGCCAAGGCCACCGGGGCGCCAACACGTGCCGGTCACGGGGCACTGGGGCTGCGGAGCAGGGCTGTCCCCTTGGCGCCCTCTCGGCTTGGTCCCCCGCCTCTGCCTAGCTGGCCGAGCCCAGAGGGCTGGGCCGCTGCCCTGTGTCCTGGAGCAGAGGCATCATGGCACCAGCTGTGGCCAGCCAGCGTCTGCTGAGCCTTAGGCTCCTGGTCTGAAGTAACCCGAGCTCCTCGGGGCCTTCACCTTCTCTGCCGTGGGGAATTCAAGCAAAGAAATGCGCGTGCGCGGTCCGGGCTGCCCAGGGCGGCTGTGCACCCAGGGCCACCCCGGAGCCAAGGGAGCCCCGGCCGGCTCCGCATGGCAACCGTGGCCGGGCCTAGAGCACGCGGGGCGCGTGCCAGCACGAGGCCACGGGGACGGCCATGGGGAGCTTTGAGCGGTGCCCGGGCCCGTCGGGGTGTATTGGGGGAGATCCTTCCACAATCTTCACTTTGGGACTAAATAGTAATAACCGGGCTTCAAGCAACGTCAGCTAAAGTAGAGAGACACCGCAGAAGGAAGCCAGCGTGTCCCAGACCCGCCGAGCTGCGGTCCCCAGTCCCCCACCGCCAGGGCGACCCCGGCGACTCTCCCTGGGTCTCGGGTTGCTACGTCGCCCCTGCGAGGGGCGAGTCTCTGCTCCGAGTGTGCCTCCTCTCCCGAGGTTAACGTGGCCTCCGTGGTAATGCTGTCTGGCGGGTTGTGTTTTTGTTGTTTCTTGCGTCTCTCCCTGCACGATCCATGCTGAAAGCCTGGTGCTGTCTGCACTGCAGCTGTTTGTGTGGCCAGTTGACGTTCGGGCAGCAATTGCCATTCATTCCTGGAGAAAACAGGTGTGCCGCGGAGAGAGGTGCGGCGTTTGAGCAGAAGGCGGGGAGAAGCAGGTGGAGACTGAGAGGAAGGGACAGAGGAGCCCCAGGACCAAGGCCGGGAGCAGCTCTCACCCCAGCGGCTCCCTGGGCCCCTCCCCTGGCATTCGCTCCTCACCCTGGAGTCCCTCCATTCTGGGCACGGTGGAGGGCCACCGAGGGGTGTGTGCTGCGGATTTGGAGCCCCAGCAGACCAAGGGAGCCAACAGAGAGGCCCTTCCCCTGTCCTCGCGTGGCACCGAGGACGCCACCAGCCCAGCCCCGTGGAGCCGATCGCAGCCCTGACTGCACCCTGCCGAAGACGAGCACATTGGCAGAAACCAGGCCGGCAGTGCCAGCTCTGCCTGCATCACACTAAGCAGGAGGTGCTGGCTTCAAACATGGCGACCACACTTGACGTCTCGCTCCATTTAGCCTGGGAGAGGCTTGTCCAGTGCTGAGCCACAGTGGCAGACATAAAACCCAAGGGGGGAGGGAGGATGACATCTTCCGGGCTCTGGGGCTCATGGGCTTTGGATGTCTCTGCTCCGGGCTGGAAGAGGAAGGTGGGTCATTGTCACGGGCAGAAGCCACACTGCAGGCCAGCGTGAGATCAGCATGGCGATGGTCAAGCACAGCGGTGGATGCCTGTGGGGTTGGTGCACACGCCTGCATGGGACGCAGAGGTGTGGCCTTGGGGGCTGCAGCTGGTCCCCGCCCTTTTCTCTCTGACACTCCTCCCCCGCTCTGCTTTCCAGCTCCATGAACTAAGCGTGACACGCCCTCGGGTATTTCTGCCACACACTGAATCCTCTGGAACCATGAGCCAAAACTAGACCTTGCTCCTTTGAACTGTACCTGTTGGAGGTGCATCTCACCAATGGAGAACTGACTAAGCGAAAGCTTTTACCCTAGAAGTGAGGTGGTTGGTGTGATAGTTCTTGACCACACGTTCTAGAAGCCTTTGGCGTGGTTTGTGGGAGGTGCTTGGTAAGGTCTGGAGAAGTCCTAGAACGCTATGAGCAGAGCCCAATAGGTGATTGTGCTCACAGCTTAGAGGACTCTAATGCCAACAGGAATGTAGACAGTAAAAGCCAGGGTCACGAGGTTTCCGCAGGGAGTCGGCGTGTCACTGTTAACTGGGCCAGAGGCCGTGCTTGTTGCACTCTGGCAAACACTGCCCACAATTGGTCCTGGAGCCCGCGGGACACTAGGATTAAAGGTGGTGGGCTAATGGATCTGACGAAGGACATTTCAAGGTAGCCCAACATTCAGGCTGTGATATGGACAGATATAGAGTAAGAATTAGGGGCAAAAAACAAAGCACAAACATTTGGAAAACTTATATTTTGGCTCATAAAGTACTACAGGTAAGTTGGGGCCAAAGGAGACAGTGGCTGCTGAAGATATCATCACCACTAAAAAGAAACGAAGCGCTTTGAAACAAAACTAGAAGAAAGCCGGTGTGAAGGCCTGTCAGAGTCAGCAAGACGCACTCGTTGCTCATGAAAGGCGGAATGTACAAATTTTCACCTGAGAAGAGAGTGCCCTGAGCCCAACCCGACAAGAGCTTCATTCCCAGCATTCATTTCTCTGGGCTCAGCTGTCTACACACTCAGAGACTATTGTCACCATGGCTCAAGAGGCCTGGCTACTGCTCCCCCGGACGGTGGGCCATGGGCCATCCGTGTGATGCCGGTGTGGCTGGCATGCAGAGGGCACGAGCTGTGAGATCACAGAGACCTCCACCCAGATTTCCGAGGATGCCCAGGCAGTGTGTCCTGAAAGGCCTGTGGCCTTGAAGCCAAAGGCACGGGGGACCCGGGAAGTTCAAGCTGCCAGGAATGTGGAATGTCTGCTGAGAAAAGCTGCCGGAAGCAGGCAGCAGAGCCCCCCTCCCCCACCCCGAGGGGCTCCGAGCACCACAACTCCTTTGCAAGGACACTGAGTTGAGGCCACACAAGTCACTTGAAGCTACCATCACCACTGTGAGTTTCAGTATGGAGCTAGCTGCGGGGTCCAGCGTTTGCCCTTCTGGGTTTTGGTTACGCTTTGGTCTGAGTCCCCCTGGTCATCTCTTTTGAAATGAGAAGGTTCACCCTGTACCACGGCACCTTCGGATTAGGTAACCTGATTTTTGGTTTTACAGAGGTTCACAGCTAAGAGTGCACCTTGAATTTCAGAAGAGATGTTCGCTGGGACTTTTGAAAATGCTGGGACCTTTGAGACCTTGAGAAAGTATTACTGGGTTTTAGGTCGTGGGCAAGATGGCTGTAATAGGTTAGATGAAATATGCACCTTGTGTTTATCTGGAGACTGGGCATGCTTGGGTGATACATTCGGACGTCAGGCTGAGAAGGGTGGGATAACGGTCAAGCTTCATTATGTCAATTTGATTGGCTTGGGAGCTGATGAGGGGATTGGGAGAGTACAAGAGGGGTTTGTCTAAGGGGGTCTTGGAGGCGTGACCTGGGCGGATTCTGTCTGGTCCCAGCCCCTTCCTTCCTCTCTGGTGCTGTTCCCCTGATCTACTTTCCAACTGCCAAGGCCTGAGCAGCTGCGCCCACCACACCCTTCAGGGATGAGGTTCCTGCCCTGGAGCCCGCTGGCCAGGGGCTGAGTCCTTCTGATACCGTGAGTCAAACTATGCCTCTCCTCCTGTAAATTGGGTGCCATGTCCCAGCAAGAGGAAAATGGAGTGATTCAACCACCAAGGCCACGGGGCAGAGCGAGGGGAGGGAGCCACGCATGCAGCGCTCCCTCATCATCACATCCCTGGGGGTCCCCACATGTTGTGTGGACCATCTCACTGGCTAAGGTCTGCACATAGAAGAAACACCTGACACACCCATCAGAGAGAGGCTGTGGGGACTCACACTTCCCCTCAGAGAGCTGTGTCATTTGGTTAGCGGGGAGGGTCTGAGCCCCTGGGTTAGCGCCACTCCCAGGCACGCGGCCTTCACTTTGCTTGGAGAGCCATCTCCTTGTGGCCGTCGGCCTTGGCTCCCTGCAGCACTGCCACAGCGGTGTTCAGGTACAGTCCAATCCCCACTCAGAAGCCGACCAAATTCCTTGCAGGAGCAAGACAGGGCATAACAAAAGGACTTCTGTTTCGCAAATTTGATTTTAAATTTTTAAGTGGCTTCAAAACGTTAGCCTGTGAGAAGGAACATTTAATCCTAGAAAAACCTTTTTCTCATTATGAAAGTTTGACATGTGAACCAAACATAAACAAATAACACAGGTATCAGCGAAGGATGATCAGGGAAAGACTCTTTGAAGGGCTGGGAGCATCTCTGACGAGGTCGTGTCCTCCAGAAGCGGCACGGCAGACGGGCTGCTCCAGCCAGCCCTCGTCACTGCGTGGCTCCAGGAGGTGAGCGCTTGCTCACCTGAAGGGATGTCTCAGTGACGTATGCATTGCTGGAACAGAGTACCCAACATCTTCAACTTAGGAAAGAAAGTTTTATTCTAGCTCACAGTTGCAAAAGGTCACAGTCCACTTATGGGTGGCGGGCAATGGTGGAAACACATGAGCGAGGTCGCGGCCAGAGAAAGAGTTCTTCACGGCAAGCAGATAGAAGCCCGAGTGAGAGAAAAGGGCCAGAGCTACCCTTCCCGGTCCTGCCTAGCAACCCCGACCCCCCACCCCACCCTGCTCTGGATCAAGCCCCAGGGTCCCACCCCCACGGACCAGGTCCCACGTCTCAAGAGCAGATGGATATTTTACATCCAAATACATGAGGCTCTGGGAGACACCCCAGCTCCAAACCACGAAGGGGGCAGCTCCGTTTCACCCCAGCTGCCTTGCCTGTGTCAGCGACGCTGTCAGCGCCTACAGGTGTGTGGACTCTCTCGAACCTGGAAGCTGCCTGTTTTCTCTTTGTATGTTCATCTCTTTGAGCGGAAGTGTTAAATTTCTTCATTATTTTTTCAAGCTTTATTCTGGTTTGTATCTGTCCTTGGTGTTAGCGAGCTCTCTTCTCACTGGGCTTCCCACTACATAAAGGACGAGAGCTTAATTTTAATTCACGTTTTTAGAAGATTTGGCTCAAGGCAGAGACGGCATGGCGGAAGGGCCTGGTGGAGGCCAGCTGCTCACCCCTTGCTGGCCAGGAGGCAGAGACAGAAGGGAGGAGTGGGGCCTCTAGAACCACCACACCCCGATGACCCACCTCCACCAGGCCCCGTCTCATAACAGCACAGCTGGCCATAGGCCCACTCACAGGTGGGTCCAGTGATGAGCACAGTGACCCCATGATCCAGCTGCTTTCCACACACAGGAGATGTTAGAGATATTTTAGATCTAAGACACAACACCTTCAATAGACTTCTATTTTTCGTTAGTCAAAATTTTCATTGATTTTCACAATAGTTATACTAGAGATTCCTTCTCAAAACCAAACCAACCTAACACAGAGTCTCTGTCATTTTCTTCCCGAGCTTCTGTGGCTTACTTTTCATGTTGGAGCGCGTTATCTACCTTATGCGTATATTTAGGTAAGATGTAGGTTTGTGTTTCACGGGTCAGTTACCTCTTGCCTGCTTCTCTCGTCTAGGAGACCCGGGGAGTCCCGCCGTCACAGCGCCCTCCTCTCGCTGTCCCACAGGGCACTATTCCCAGGAAATCCATGCCAGGACGGCCACTCTGCTCCTAGCCCCTGGGGTGACATCGTCCCAAGCCTCTAGAACTATAGGCACTGAAAGCTCTCTCCTCTCAAGCCACATCAGGGCATTTGCAGCAGAAGCACGAAACCAGCGCAGCCACGTTCCTTAGCTGGAGGCCTCCGTCTTTGCCACAGAGACGTTTTCGTGATCTGTGATGACGATATCCGCTGTCCGCATGCTGCCTCTGAGGCGACACAGGGTTCCTCACACCTTTGGGTGCTGGCTGGGGTCATCCAGGGCAGAGTCTCGGAGCCCACACCAGGCACCCAGGACTGTGAAGGCCGCCGGCCTCGGAGCCGAGTGCTGAGGTGCAGGTTGAAAAGGGCTCAGCGAGGCAAAGTCGCAGGTCTCTAGAGCCAAGAGCTTTAGGGCTAAGAGCTGGCAGAGCTGTGGCTAGGCACCGCCTTGACCGTGTCCTCAGCTGTGACCCAGGAGAGTCACACAGCTGCGTGATTGCGTGTCTAGACACCGTTGGGAAAGCGGCGGTTGTACTGCAGGGTTTAATTGCTACTCAGATACTTGTACATCAAGTAAACAGTTATAGATAAAAGAAAGGCATGGCTCGGGAAAATGGATTAATTAGTATTTAATTGCTATAACTTGCAATTAATCCATTAATATTAGGAATGCAGGCTTGTAACAAATTAGTGATGAACAAAAGAAGCCCACAAGGAGAGGAGGGTCCTTTGCCAAATCCGCGACCCAGGAGAACACGAGGGTCTGCGGCTTCAGGCAAGCTGGTCTCCAGGAGTCTCCGGGTGCAGTACCCGCCATCTCTGAGCGGCTCCGGCATGTCCCCTGTTACTCTCGATGACTCACTCGAGGCGTGTGTGCCCCTTGGCAGGAGTACCTGCGAGAGTATTGGCTCACGGGGAGGCAGGAGGGAGTGTTCAGTGAGGTGGGCTCAGAAGGACACCATCGCCCTGTGCTCCCGGCCCAGTGGAGGACACAGGTGACCTGAAAAAAACAGGACACGCCCCTTGGACACCAGGCACCCCCCGGCTGGGCCTGACCCAACACTCTGAAGAGGAGCGGGAACTCCAGCCTAGGCCATCCTGGATTATTCTGCCTGGCTCTGGCTCAGCAGGCATCGGCCCACCCTCCTGCCTGGGAGAGCGTGGGAGCGCCCTCGGGGCGAGCAGACCACATTCCCTGCGCCCACGCGGGCACAGCCTGGGAGACCAGGAAGGTCCCCACTGAGAGGGTTCCGGCCTCCAACACTGGCTCAGTCACACCAGGCCCCGTGCCCGGCCGTGGCCCCCACATGCCCCGGGCCAAGCAAAGGCAGCTGCTAATTAGAAGACAGGACCCCCACCCTCCAGACCCCAGGGTTTCCAGTAGCCCAGCGCTCCCGCCGGCTCCTCCCGCCCACTGCCAGCCCAGAAGGCCTCTCGGAATTGTTTGCTGTCAGCAAAACAAGTGTGCGCCCCGATCCCACAGGCAACAAAGCCGCAGCCGCATCGCAGGCAGGTGATGTCACCAGGTGAAATTGCACTGACAAGCTTTTAATTAAAGGCTTCCCACGCGTCTTTCCACGGTCCCCCAAGCGCGCCTTCATTATGCGCCCACCGCCCGCCAATGGCGGGTGGCGAGGGAAGTGTTTTATTTTCAAAGCTCCTGCTGACAGCTGGGGAAGTTGGGTTATACAATCTGTTTACACTTCTTCACACACCACACACGCGCACAGAGGCACACACTAGCTCGCTGGAAGGCTGTGTGGGGCATTTTGTGCATGCAGCAGTAATTAAATGCATCGGAAGCCACCACCACAGGAGGACAACAGCACCCCTTGATAAACGGTCACTGTCTCCACAGGCCCCTCGTCTGGCCCAGCAGAGGTGACTGCGGGCAAACATCGGCTGGTGCAGCTGCGGGCACTCTCAGCTGGCAGGAGGTGGCTGGGGAGAGAGGTGGTGGGCACCTCATTGGAGTGGGTACAGGGGAGTGCCAGTGATGCCCTGCTCACAGCCAAGGGAGCTCCGGCTTTGGGGACACTGACACGCTTTCCTGTACACCTGTCGTGTATCACCAAGAACCATGCTGTGGGTGTGGGGTCACAGTGAGCTGCTACAGGTGGGGTCCCTGTGGTCCTGGGGTCCTGTCTGGGGGATCCTCGGGAGTCCTGGCCCTCTCTGGGCCTTAACACCACCCCAATAGGGACATGGGGGGAACCAGCAGCCTGGGAGGGCCTCTTAGCCTGGTGCAGACCAGGGGCAGTCGCCGTGACCACACTTGGCACCCCCTGCAGGTGTAGGATCTGGAAGTGGGTGCCCTTCACTGTACCCTAGCAACCACAACACTTCACATGTGCAGCACACCCTTCCTGCCTTGTGCTCTCAAGTGTAAGTCAGGACAAGGGACAACAGGAATTTAGAAAGCACGAGGGTGTGCCGGCTGTTGGGGACACTCAAATGCACCTCACGGTGGAGCCACCCTCAGGCTGGGGACTCCTGATCCCGGGCGTGGAGACTCTGACGTCGGCCCAGTAGGGTGACAGACAAGCTGCAGACACGTCACATGCCCCTCGCCCCCTAAGGATGTGCACCTGGTCCCTGTTCTAGAAAGTCCCCAGGACATGACAGGGAGGCCTATGAAGACAGAAGTCCACCCCATCCCTCAGGGCAGCCCTCAGGGTCCTACAGATCCCCTACCAGCTGCTGTCTCACCTCCCGTCTCTCCTCCCCTCTTTCTGCCAAAATGACCTGGAATTGGGAGCGAGAGATCCCACACAGTGCCCCATCCCTGCTGTGGGGTCTGTTACAGTTCGGATCTGCAGTGTCCCGAAAGCCTCATGTGTTTGGAAGGTGATTCAGTCAGAGATTGATCCCTTGATTTCCTGTGCTGCCAAGGGGTGGGGCAGATCACCGGGCTTTGACCCAGAAGGGACAGATCTCTGGGATTTGATCTGCAACGGTAGCTCACTGGGACAGGGCCTGCAAGGGCCTACTCAGTGTTTCGCTTCCTCTCATTCTCAGCTGTCTACCTGCCTTAGGATGAACAGTTTTTCTCTGGCTGGACCTCTGCCAAACTCTTCAGCAATGGCCGGCTGCCGTGAACAGACTGAGACTTCCTGAAATTGTGAGCTAAAATCAGCCTTGCCTCCCTGAGCAGCAGGCGTCTGCTGTTGCATCCCCACAATGAGAACATAACTGAGCGTGAGAGCTGCTGGGGCCACCACCAGGGTCAGCGCCATGGCCCACCACTCTCGGTGTCTTCCTGCCACCGGCCCCGTGCTGTGCCCTCTGCTTCCTGTGTCTGCTGTCTTTCTGTGGCACTCCCGGTGTGGCTCATAGGGAGCTTACATAGAGTGGAACTCAGTCTGCGGGACCCTGCTGGCCAAGCCTGCTTAGGAGGCCCGGTGCCCATCTCAGCACCCCTTCCCTGGCCCCCGGGGCCCCCCTCCAGCTCTGCATGTGGGTCCCTCCCCCACCAAATCAGAATCTCAGCAGACAAATGTCCAGTGAGGTGATGGGGACGCAGAAGGGACCTGGGAGCCAGGCCCACTCCCTGGAACCCAGATGATACCACAAGGACCTGGACTCGTCGTGGCAGCAAAGTCCCTAGGGTGCTAAGGCCATTGAAGGGCACACTCTGAGCCGCATTTCAGAGCGGACTTTCTGAAGTGTCACCAGGAGGACTGAGTGGCAGCAACCTGCGACAGTACGGGGGTGCTGGGGGGATTCAGGGCTCGCAGGAGCAGGCAGGTTAGAGTGCGGCGGGGGGGGAGGGGGGGGAGAGGTAGTGAGTGTGGCAGAGGGTGCAGCCTGCCAGCTCTGTGGAAGCCGATGACTGGACCGGGGACAGGGCAGTTCTGTAGCTGTGAGCATGTGTGGACGTGGGAGAAATGGAGAGACAGTGTGTGGGCAGTCACAGAAGACAGCACACTCACACCCCACCCTACCTACCTCACTAGTGGAATTGGTCTGGTTAATCTAATTTAGCAAACTGCTCAGAGCATCTTAAAAAAAAAAACTGGCCCCAAAATGTTGGATGTTTTTCACATTGAGCTGTGGGGTCTAAGGCCACCTCCTCTTGAATCCCAGCTGGCTTATGGCTGCTCCAACCCACCCTATGAGACCGAGGCACATCTGGAGAATGGAGAACCAGCCTGAGTAGAATTTGGACCCCTGCCACGGTCCCTGGGATGGTTACCCTTAAGGTCCAGGTGACAGAAGCCAGTCTGGTGATATGAACACCGAGTAACGTGGGGGTGGTGCATGGTGTGTTAGCACCAGACAGCTTTGTAACATTTATCTTGAGAGGAATTTGTTCCCCAGCCCATGTGAGATGTCCTTTGACAGCCACAGCCGTTGCCAATCAGGGGCCCCTCCTCTGGGCCTGAGCCCTTCCCAGCCCTGAGCACCAGGCCAAGCCGCTAAGTCTGGGGGCTTGTTCCGCATGGGCATGAGAAGTGTGACACCAGCATTGTAAGAACCCAGATATGTGGTGGTGGCTTTGAGGCTGTGGGAAGCCAGAGAGTGCTGGGCACAGAGACCAGGAATGGAAGCTAGGCAAGTCCTACTGGACAGGAGCAGGAGGGACAGGCCCGTCCCCGAGCTCATGGACCCCGGGCTGACTGATGTTGGCAAAGCCACCCTCACTGAGTGCTGGCTTGACCTGCAGTGGCCCCCGGAGCCTCGTGTTTGGAAGGCCGTTCAGTCACGGGGATTCAGCTTCCATTTCTTGTGCTCTTAAGAGGCTGGACCTGATTGGAAGGCGCTTGACCCAGAAGAGGTAGGTCACTGGCCAGGACCTGAATCATGTAAGTCCCTCCTCTAGCTCCGCCCTCCACCGTTTTTGTGGCGCTGAAGGTCAAACTCGGGGTCCTCATAAGGAGCAACACCCTAGCCCTTGATCCATTTTATCTTGTTTTATTATTTTGAGAAAGGATCTTGCCACGTTGCCCAGGTAGGACTCAAACTTGCCACCCTCCTGCCTCAGCCTCTCCCTTCTCTGTAAGAGAGCTCTGCCTTCCTAGTGGCACTGTCTGGCACAGGAGCCAACCCCAGGCACTTCCCAGTCAACACCCCAGGCCCAGCTGTGAGGTCCTTCCAGGCATCCCGCGGGGACCACCCCGGGCCTGCAGCCGCCGGGCCGTTCTGCCCCATTACTGCGTGAGGCAATGAAAATAATAATAATTCCTACAACTTTCAGATTCAGCTTCCAAAGTACTTTTCCAGGGACGGACTCTGAAAGAACCCATAGAAAATACAGTCTCGCCGACACCAAGCGGCAGACAGCTTCTTGATTTAGGGGGCGAGGTGGCCGAGGGAATTCTGCTGGGAGCTTCTTGTTTCTGCAGTTTCTGAAGAAAGCCCTTCTCTGAGCTGAGCCCGTGCCAGCGCGTCGGGCCCTGCTCCTGTTTTGCGGGGCTCCTCCTGCACTCCGTGTGCAAAGGGCTGGTTCTGAGCATCTGCAGCCTGGTGTCCCAGCACGAGCAGGAGAAACCGGGCCCAGTGGCGCAAGCTCGTAGTGCCGGAACTCTGGGGGGCCGAGGCAGGAAGATCACGGGTGTGAGCCCAGCCCAGGCAGCTTAGCTCCCACGCATGGTTTCTACAAAGCCCAAGAAGCACAGCACTTGTGGGAGAGTGCCTGTGGGTGAGGCCCCAGGCCTTCCTTGGGAACATGGGCCGGTTGTCCCTGGATGTGCTGCAGCCCCAGCTGGAGCGCAGTATGTCTCGCTACTCAGGGAGGATTTATTTAGCAACTGCGGTATGCCTAGGGTAAGCTCGGCTCCGAGAAGAGGAGGGGCTGGATGCCCTATCCTCGACTACCCACACAAGTGCCACAGGGAGCGCCCAGCGTGGAGGGCAGGAAGTAAGTGTGCACATGGTGGCCCTGCCAGGGCCCTGGCCACAGGGGCACACACAGGCCTAAGGAACAGACAGCTGCCCCTGCTGGGCGTGCTGAGTTTAACATGCAAACATTGACCTCCGTGTCCGGAGAGGGTGCGCGCGGCTGCTGGCCCCGACTCCGGAGATCACGAGGCTGAGCCAGGTAGCATGGGGCAGATGGAAAACCTGCCAGTGGCGTCCGCCTCCCGCCTTCCTGGGAACCCATCTTAAGCCAACAAAGAAAAACACGACTTGTCTCCAGAAAGCAGAGGACCGACGTGCAGCGTGGCCCAGGTGGTGGCCTGCCGGGGAGCGCAGCAGCAACAGCTGCACCCGGTGAGCTGGAGGTGCGGGACGGGGCACGCTCCGCAGGAGGAGGCCGGGCAGGACAGGCACGTGGCCCTCCCCGGGGCCTTGTGCCCGTGCGGTGCGCTCAGCTCCGCACACCCTCCTCTGCGGCGCGGCCACGCTTCACTGAGGAGCTGCCAGCATCCGGTGACACTTCTACTATATCTTACGGGTAAGGAGACAGGCCGATGGGCTAGATTAATACTTTGCCTTTTAATCTATTAATCTACCACCTTTGGGACATGATTTTAAATCCACTGTGGAGCAAAGTGACTGAAAATCATTCCGGTCTGACAGCTCTCACAGATCGCAAGTGACGGGTGCCGAGGAGGTCCCGGCCCGCTGGTGATGCGGGACAGGGACTGCTGGCTCGCCGGGGGACGGCTCTGCAGCCTCTCGAGGGAGGCAAGGGTGACATCGGGACTGGGAACGCCCTCCATCAGACAAAGCCACTGGTCGGGGCTAGGGTGGTTGTTTCGGGCGGGTGTTGAGACCCTCAGCCTTGGACGGTATACCCCGGCTCCTTCCTTCCTTCCTGGAGGCATAAGCCACCGTCTTGGGGGAGGCAGCTGGAAGGGCAGGGAGGGAGATGGGCGTTTGTCACAGGCACCTGTGCAGCCTGGGCGATGCAGGCCTTGGCCTTTCCAAAGCTGAGGCTTAATCACAGCGAAGCTGTTTCTGTCTCTCTCCTGCGTGACAATGACATTGAGCCCAAAGTCTCCACCCTGAGGTCTTTTCTCAGATCATTTTTATTTCTGATTTTGGGAGAAGGCCTCCCTGAGTTGCTAAGTTGCCCAGGCTGAACTTAAACTCATGATCCTCCTGCTTCAGCCTCCCAGAGCCCTGGGATGACAAGCCCACCCCTTGGGCTGAAAAAAGACTTCAAAGAAGTGTAAGAGAAAACATAAGCTAATTACAGATTTAACCTGACCTTTCCTGAAAGGGGAGGTTAGCTCAGACCCAGTGTAAGCAAAGGTCCTGTGGTGCAGGGCCTTGCTGTGCCTCCCTGCTCCCCCGGGCTGGGTCTGGACCCACTCCAGCCCCAGCTGGCCCTGTGTCCTTCTCTTCAAAAGCAACAGATGACATCACACCACACGCTGGAGGCCACCTTTCCCCAGCGTGCCCCACCACACACGGCGCAGCCCGCAAGACCACCACTGGACTCTGACTATGGAAACCATGAAATAAAATGAATTTCATCAGTAAAACAGGAGAGAGAAAACACTGTGCAAATATCCCAAGCCAACCAGGCCCGGTGGCGCAGGCCGGGAATCCCAGCACTCCGGGAGCCTGAGGCAGGAGACCCTGTCACCTTGACAAGATAGGTATGTGCACAAAATGCTCAACTTCATTGTAAACCTTAAATTTTGTGCTTATACATATCAATAAAATGGGGAAAAAAGGGGGCTGGGGGTGCTGCTCAGAGGGAAGGCCAGGAGTTCCAGCCCCAGGAACGCAAAACAAATAAACAAAACAAAGAAATGCGGTTAGGAAGCACACACGGTATTTACAGAGGGTGGGCAGGTTGGGCGCATGCAGTGAAGAGGGGTGCCCCAGGCTGAAAAGCAGGGTCCTTGGGGCCGGAGAGCCGGGTCAGAGCTTGGGGGTCTGCTCAGAGTTCAGGGCGCTGAAGGTGGGACTGCACTCTGGCTCAGAGCTTTTGGTGAATTTAAAATACCCAAGTGATACTGACATGCACATATATGCAGGAACTCCCAGCCTGCCCTGTGTCAGGGCAGCTGGGACTTACTAACATTTAAGGTGTTAAAATTGAAGTCAGTGGTGGCAACACATTATTCATTACACCCAATGGAGATGCCCTTAAATTTATATTCAATTCAATTTAAATGCCATCAGAACCACGGTTGACAAAGTACTGGCAGATGAATATTTTAGAGCGATGGAATCGCAGTAAACTTTATTTTCTTACCTTGAGGCACGGTGACGGGATCTTCTCTGCAGTAGGTTGAACTGGGTTTGTAGTAACATGGCTTCTGATTTCCATAAAGTCAAATTTTATCTTTGAAAAATGATTTTACAGAGCTTAAGTTTTGGACTCCGAAAACATTTCTTCAGGGTCTGTTCTGCTCCGCTCATTAATTCGTGGTGTGGAATCTCAGGATCCCTTCTGGTGCCGCCAAGGGGGCAGAGGCCAGCTTGAAGGCCCTGTAGTGAGGGCTGGTTTCAGCCACCGTCCAGTGGAGGGGTGTCACTCACCGCACTGGGTCGCCGGGGTGTGGGACCCCTCAGAGCTGGTGGTGGGTGAGTGGATGGTTGGCACCTGTCAGTGTCTCTGTGAAGTTCCAGGCCCCAGTGATGTCACAGCAGCCCTGGTGACCACAGAAGGACACCATGGGAGCATGAGAGATGGCCGATCTCTAGGTGGAGGTCAGGAGGCAGGTGAGTGGATCGGTGGGTGGGTAGAGGGATAGAGGGTGAACAGATGGACAGAGAGAGAATTGCGAGATGGTAGGGGTAGGGATGGACGGAGGGGTGCGCAGACAGACGGACAGGCTGATAATAGCCGGAAGATGAGGGCATGGGTGGATATATAGACAGAGGGATAGATAATAGACCATGGCCAGGTGAGGAATGGGTGGACGGATGGATGGACGGACAGGTCTGTAATGATCAGCTGACAGGCCACAGGCGGATGGGGGCCAAGCGGATCTAGAGGAATCGGCAATCTGCGTCCAGCCCGCTGCCCTGGCTCCAGCGGCTCCCGCGGGAGACTTGGGAACGCTGCTGAGTCCCTCCTTCTCCTGACCTTGTTTCCAAGCCTGCATGCACAGTGTGTCTGGAGGTCTCGCTGTGGCCTCCAGCCCAGGGTCTTTCTTCCACGGTTGGCCGATCTGCTCCCGGACGGCAGGGAAAAGCCATGGGCAGCAAGACGCTGCTGAACTGTGACTTTTCAGACAAAGCCCCGGGTTTGGGGGCCAGTCTTCCATCGTGGGAGCTGTGTCCTTGAGGGAGAAAAGCAGTACCTGAGCCCCCCGCAATCCCCTCAAGGCGACACAGTCCTGGAGGGTCCCTCAGCGAGGGGCCCCGGGAGAGTGTCTACACACCTGGGTCAGAGGAGCAAGGAATGGGGAGAGGTGGAGGCCTGGGCGCCGGTGAGTTGGACAGGAGCCAGAGGCTGTGGCACCTAGTGCCCGTGCTGTGAGAGCCGGAAGCGGGTGTGTGTGTGTGTGCGCATTCCAGAAGGAGCAGAGGGCGCTATGAGTGATGGGTAAAGAAATGACACAAGGGTTTCAGGATATAGATCACTCTGACCTGATTTAAACATCATACACTGTATACATGTATCGAAACATCAGTACAGAACCCCACACCTATGCAGAATTTTATATTTGTTTTTTGTATTCACTAAGTTTATTTCTTGTGATACTGCAGATTGTGTGGGTCAAGCCCAGAGCCTTTGCATCTCTAGTAATTTTTTTTTTTTTTTTTGAGACAAGAACTTACCAAGTTGCTAAGTGCCCAGGCTGGGCTTCAAGCTGCGATCCTCCTGCTTCAGCCTTCCAAAGTTCTGGCATGATACACCTGCGGCACTAAGCCTGGCGGGAACCACATCACAGACATTTCAGAAAGACAACGAGGTGGAGGGATCCTTAGAGGCCGCGGCGTGGAGGACAACAAGAAGCTAAGTTTGTTTTCTTGCCCACGATCCTCCTCTGAGCTCCCGATGGGCTCGGTGATAGCCTGCTTTCCGCCCCCACAGCAGTGTGTCAAACATGGAACACGCAGGCCTGCTCAGCAAGGTCGTGAGCACATGCGATGGGTCTCAGCACGCCACTCCAGGCCTCCCCATGGTGGCCTCAGGTGACCGCTGCCAGTCCCGTCTGTCCCCTGAGGTCAGCAAGGTCGGCCACCCACCACAAGCATCAGATCCCTGCAGGAAGAGACGTACAAGCCTGTCCTCAGCCAGCCGGCAGCCCAAGGGGCATGAGGCAGGTGGGCAACCCCTTAGGTCCAACCTACAGTGGTGGCTCTGTCTTCCCTCCTTCCTGCTCCCCCCAGCTCCCTTCAGAGAGCCCAGGGGTGCCTGGGTGGGAAGGAGAAAGGCCTGCTTCTCTGAGCACAGCCTGGATGATGGACCCATCCCAGGGCAGAGTAGCCAAAAGGGGAGTGGCCAGGGGCAGGGCTGATGGTACCGCGCGTCCTGAAGGCGCTGCCGGATCGCCACGTGAGACGTTTGCTTTTGGTCGGGGCTCACACGCAGAGCCAAGCCCGCGGCCTGATGGTGATTCCCAGTAGCCACTGGCCAGTGCGGGTGTGGAAGAGCTGGAAGTGATTTACCCATGGAAGATGCCAGGGACGCTAAGTTGCCACAGGCTGGGGCTCCTCTCAGTGACCAGAAGTACACCAGGGATGCCGTGACGCACTCACAGGAGTAGTCGGTCACTGGTTAACAGACAAGGGAGCTGGGCGCGGTGGTGTGCTCCTGTAATCCCAGCACCCCAAGGGGGTGAGGTGGGAGGGTGGCAGGTTTGAGCCCAGCCTGGGCAACTTTGCCATTTAGCAAGATCCTGTTGAGAGAGAGAGAGAGAGAGAGAGAGAGAGAGAGACAGAGACAGAGACAGAGGTAGATCTGGGGATGGACCTCAGGGCAGAGGTCCTGGGTTCAATCACGATTATATCAATACACTAGCAAAGGGGCCTTCCTGTGCAGCCGTCCTCTGGGAATACAGGATGACTTCGCATTGCAAAGCGAGCGTAACACACACAGCAACAGTTGCGAGGAAAACCTCTCTCCGTCTTCCAGGTAGAGCACCGGGAAAGGCTTGCACTTTTCTCCTGAACCCCGGCGTGGGGCCAGCCGCCCGTCACCGTGAGGGGTGACACAGACCAGGTGGAGACTCCCTGACATCTCCAGGACTTCCGGTGTGCGCCGTGCACACTGAGGCGTGCCATCGCTGCCCCATAGGTCAGAGCAGCTCTCCAGACTCAGGGTGCAGTTTAGGAATAAAACCAAGAAGCTGTAATTAGGTGGCAGAGTCACACGGAAGGTGGGCCCGTGGCTGAGGGCTCCCGGGAAACCGCCTGCTGGCTCTCTCCACGTCGTTCTAGCCAAGTGTCAGGAAACAGCTGGCCAGAATCTCTGAGTGCCTCGGTGAAGATGAGCCGTCCTCGGTCAGATCTGGTGACTGAATGGAATATGGCAAATATCCCTTGATGAGTTTCTGGAACGGAGATCGTCCCAGAAGGCTTCCCGTCTACGTAGCCATCCTCAGACTTGAAATCCAGCTTTGGGTGACGTGGGCCTTGTCAGGAGCTGGTGTCTTCCTGTGTGGTTGACAACGGGCACGAGTCCCCGCTCTGAGGCCTCTGCCGCTCTACGCATGGGGATCCCTCGCCTTGCTGCCCGCCCCTTCCCAGGGAGGTGGCACACGGGTGCCTCCAGTCACCGCCTGCTCATCTCCTGGTTCTATGG